>JAOBRC010251464.1:0-14212 GCA_027575255.1 Scolionema suvaense
GATAACGATCCTAAGCACAAAAGCAAATACGCCTTGAACTTTATTAAAGAAAACGGAATCAACTATTGGCCAACACCCGCTGAATCACCTGATCTAAACCCAATTGAAATGCTGTGGGCAGAACTGAAATACCACCTCAGGAAACGAGTAAAGCCGAGAACCAAAGACGATTTAATCAAAGGGATTGAAGATTTTTGGAGCAATAACGTAACCATCGGCAAGTGCAATACATATATCGACCATCTGCAGAAGGTGTTACCGCTCATCGTTCAACGCAAAGGCCAAGCAACAGGACATTGACTGTTTTTGTTACCATCGCGTATTTATGCTATGTAATATGGAAGTTTGCGTTCTTCATCATAATAAATAACAATTAATGTAAACGTTGCGCATCACTTCATGTCTGTTTATAAGGCGAGGTGTATACCAGAACTTTAATAGCAAAGTTAGTCATTCACAGACAAACGGTCAACATAACTTTCTACTGGAATATTTTATCTCAATCTTAGTTCTACAACAGCTATCTTTGCAGTATATTGAGTGAAATTAAATCTAGTCATATAAGACAGAGCTTCACATTATGCTTCTATTCTATAATGAATGCCGAGTTACCTACCAAAATGCCCATAGCTTCGTATAATTAGAAGACAAGACGAGAACAACAAAGATGGTAGAAATTTCTTATAGCACACTCTTTTCGACGGGCATTTACTCACATACTTGAAATATTCACGATAGAGGATATTACTGTAGTATACATATATAAATAATTGAGCTCCTCTCGTTTTGAGAAAATTTATTGTTTGCAAAAAAGTTATAAAATTTTTAGTTAAAATGTAAAATAACACCGGAGGAAATCGATAATTTCTTGGACAATTTTAGAAAGTTTCTACAGATTTTAGAACCAAGAACATGTTCAGTCTTACTTCTGATCTACCTGCACGCTTTTTTATAAGCAAACACCAGGTCGAAAATCACGAAAATTCAAGCAAATATTAACCAAAACCCTGAGCTTCAGATTTTTGTCGTCAAGTCTAAGAATTTATGTTATCTTTTGAACAACCTGTTTGAAAAATTTAAAAGCAGATTCACAGCATAATAATAATGAATGATCTTGTCATTCAAACCTATAAGTCTGCAAAATTACTCATCGTATCTCCCGAAGTTTAATCAGGTTTTGCGATCATGCAACCCGTAGCAGAGTGGGTGGATTTTCATTTAATTCATTTCTCTGTTTCATCATAAACTATTGAGAAACTCTTGGCGCCAAGACAAAGAATAAAATATGGAACTTACTGCTTTATTCGCAGAAACTTCAAAAAATTTGTGAGAAATATTTTTTGCAAAAACAATGCATTTTGCGAGTATGCAAGGTCCTAAACCTCTTTTATCCCCCAACTAAAATTTAACTGAGTAAACTTGCATGGAATTGTTGAAAAAAAATTGCGATGTAAACTTTAGCGAGAGGACGTTTCTAAACATTTTCGCAAGATAAACTTTTGCAAATAGGCTCAAATTCGCGAAAGTTTCTCCGAATAAAGTACCACGGCTGTTTGCTTTGTTTTATCTGAGAAGTTTGCATACTACCATCTTCGTAGACGCAAATGTTTCAGCGCAGCCGTTTACATATGCGAAATTAGTAAAATTCATTGAAATTCAATTGATATTTGTCAGTCAATAGCTGAGAAAACTTTGAATGAAGGACTGATGTTTAATAAACAAACAGAGCAATTTAACCGCCGTCAGTAAGCAGAGGCGGCAAAAAACAAAACACAACGCGTGCATTTTCAATTGACGCCGTGCGTGAGGAAGCATCTTTTCAGCTCAGAGCGTCAAGAGAGACAATCATCTAAAACCTAATAGATATAATATTACAACAGTGAGAATTCTAAACCATTCTGTGTCAGAAGTTTTATTCCAACAATAAATGTTTGTGAGGAAATTTATTACGTTGAAATAACGATAGTAGATTACGAGCGATGGCAGTTAATGTACAATGCCAGTCTCGAATTGCCTAAACGATAATCTGCATGGTTAATCTTCTGCTTGAAGCAATTTGTCGAAAGAGTAATTGCCACTCGCTACTCGACAATGATATAATTGCCACTCGCCACTCGGCAATGATAATCACGCGGCACTCGTAAACAGGACAACTTGCTACGAGGGCCTTCCGAGTGACTCGGCAATTGCCAAGAAGAATGTAATTCCGCGTGGTCCTACCTATGTTAGAACAAAGCTCTGGAGTGAGAACAAGGAAAAAGAATATTCCTATCGAAATGCTTGTCGCGCGAGTGATAACCAACCTGACAGCCGTACTGTAGTTATTACTACAATCTTTTTCGATTTTTCAGCTGTTCTAGCAATCATTTTTCTCGATATCGTGCTGTTCAAGCGATATTGTTTTTTTGGTTCTTAGACAATTCTTTCTTTTATTTCTTTCCTGTTTTGGAAGTGGTTAATCTACTTTATTCGAAGAAACATTTGTGAGAGAAACTTTTGCACGATAAAAAATTCGCGAATTGGTAAATCACAAAAAATTGGTGAGATAAACTTTTGTGAAAAAAAAAGAATTTTGCAGTTTGACGAGGCCCTCTCTTCCCAAATAAAATGAACATTGACTGAGTACAGTTTTGCGAAATTGTTTCTTGGAAAAAAATTGGCGAAATAAACTTTCGCATGGGAATGTTTCTAAGCATTTTTGTGAGATAAACTTTCTAAAGTAGATATTGTACTGTTCCAGCTACCTTTTTTCTGGTTTTAAGCTGTTTTACCAATCTTTTCCCCATCTCCCCCTTTACCCAGCGATTTCAAAGTCTTCCTGATCGCATCATTCAATTTGTGAACACATTCCATTAACACAATTTAGTTGATTACATTTTTGAAAGCGTTTTAGATATGTTAAACACCGCTCATTTTAAACTAGATGTTATTTTCTCCTTTCTAAACTCTTAATGGTTTCTCTGTTTCTATTGTGATGGTTATAATGCCGTTTTTTGACAATCTTTTTCTCTTGCTATTACACCCTTCTACATTTTTTCTATTGTTAACTATTTTTGAAATCTTTGCTTCAGATGTTACACTTCTGATGTATTTTCAGTTCTTTAGTGTTATGTTGTAGTAGCATTCTCTGCCCTTCTGGTCAAGATGAAGGGAGGAGGGGGGCGGGGGGGCGAGAGGAGGAGGGTGTTGAAGGGGGAAAAGATATAGATTCTGGATCGTCATCGTAATGTAAAATAATTTTTGTGGCCACACACATTCTGAAGATATTCCCGATATATTTTAGCTACTTCATTCCGAACACGTTTTGCATTAGAAATCTTCGAGAGATCAAGATCCAGCGAATTTCTTCGGATAAACTTTCGTGATAAGGAAAAAAAAATGACGCTTATGAGAAATTTTCCTTGCTTCGAAGATCAAAGAAAATGGGCATTAAGCTTTCGTGAGATGGCTAGAGACAAACTTTTGCAAACCAGGCCCAAACTGACTGAAGTTTCTCTGAATAAAATACCACGCTGATGGCTCACAGACAACAGGCTTTGCACCCAAGTCTGCAAGAAATTACTTAATCCCATAAGAACTGGGGCGGATGAGGGTTTAAAAAAAATTGTGGAAAGGAAAATTAGAACATTTCAACTTAAAATAACTGTATCGTTCTCATGGAAGCCGATAATCTACATAGAGGGAAGAAATTTTTGTGAGAAGAAATTCATATAATACACTCGATCTGGGAAAATTTTTTACGTGAAATTAATCACAAGTATGCAACTGGCGAAAATTGATGACTAATTCTATCTTCAGTTTGATTCGGGAAAATTTTTCCTGGAAGAACTTTCCATCTGTTTATTGCGCAGAAACTTCTCCTGCAAAATTCACAATTTTGGGAGGTGCATTCACGAAAATTTTAGAGAAATTTTCATGCTATTAATTTGGGCTCCTTTTCGTGTGAAAATCACCATCCTAGCATTTTCAAGGGGAACAACCAGCAAAAATGATATTTTAATAAATGATAGAGCTCATTAAAACACAATGCACAGTTTTTATTTCACGACAAAAGCTTGTGTAGTTCTAGAGATATTCAACCCCAAACCTTGGAAAAGTCCAACAGCTGCCATCTTGCCAATAATGATGCATGATGTCACTGGGGCACTACCCAAATTATCTAAACTTCCTTGCCAAAATACTCAGTATTGAATTATTGTCAAGGACTGTCTCTTTTGTTTTCTAATAGAGCTAGGTAATATGTTAAAGATCCACTTGAGAAAGTAACATTGGTATTTGCGCTACTAAGGAAATGGCGACCCTTGGCAACATGCCTCGATGACATCATCAAAAATCAAGATGGTAGCTGGTGATTTGAGACTGAAGATCTCCAGAACTACATAAGCTTTTGCTACATGTCATGATTTAATGAGCCCTATCATCTGCTAAAATACCATTTTTGACCACTGTTCCACTTTCAGTACTGGAAATATTGGCGTAAGCCTAATGGCCACTTTCGAGCAATCTGAGTGGCGGAGAAGTTGTCTGTAGGTTCAAGAACACCACACCTTTTTTATAAGCATATTGAGCCTCAGATTTTAGGAGAAGTTGTTTTAGTGATATTCCGGAGGCACGCCCTGCTTAGCTAGATTATGCCCTGCATACTTTCAGACTTGGAACAAAGTTTGCCAGTAATTACTCTTTCTTCAAGCAGACATTGTTTATTCTACTTTGCAAATCCTGCTATTTTGAAATTGCCTGATCGACAGGAGCATTCTTCCTGATGCCTTCACGCATCTGCCAAGTTTGGTGACGATTAACAGGACCTATTTTACAGACTATTTTAAAGGTCACCTAACTTACTCTATTAGTATACAGACCGGTCTGTAAAATAAGCAAGCCGTTCTTCTTTTGCTCCAAATTTTGGAATACTGCCAGTTTTTTAAAAAGAAAATCTCTTATTATAAGCTGAACCTCCAGAACCTAGAATTGTTGACGAAATCTCCAGCTTCAGCGTGCTCAATATTTATTTTTGAAGCGGAGGCAATATTTCTCCAATAGGTAGCCAGCCAGTTGACATTGAAGTATAAAACAATTTTTGACATACTGCTTAATGTTTGGGGATTCTTACTCTTCAACAAAACTTGCTCCTGCAAAAGTTTCTTCGGTTACTTACTTCAGATATTTGACCTTTGCAGTGATTTTGAGGCTTGTAGTGCTTTCAAACACTTTTAGAAACACACAAAACGTCAGTTTTGAAAGGCAGAACACTACTGTTTCATTAAGGAACGGCTTGTGTTTGATCAGGAAATGCTGTGTGTTTTTATCGGCAAACGGTAACTGTTTCTTCAACAAACGCAACCATTTCTTCGTCAAACGCTAACCGTTTCTTCGTCAAACGGTATCCGTTTCTTCCTCAAACGATAACTGTTTCTTCGGCAGACAGTTACAGTTTCATCAGCAACTTCTATAGCCTTGACTTTCAAGAGCCAAAAGTTAAGAACATACTATAAAGAGCACTAAGAATTCCAGCTGAAATTTTTTTCTGTGAAATTACGGTTATTTGTAGATTTTATGGCAAGAAACATACTATTTAGCCATCAAGTATGAAGCTTTTGCCGGCCCTAGGCTAAGTTTGTATCGATTGACTACCCAAACCGTTGATGTTTGGTAACATAGAAAATCTTCCATAAAATTGGCCTTAGAATGAGAAAAAAAATTTAAGCCTTAATTCTTGCCTAAGTTCAGAGCATTGAATCCTTAGTGCAAGAAGATACAATCATGTTTGAAGAAAAGGGTTTATGCTTGTGCACTGGTCAGGCCACACCTTGACCATCTCGAGGATGGACTTTTCAGCACCATAGGGATCAAACATTAATGACCACTTTGGAAAAATCACCGAAGAGCAACTTTCTCCCTTTCCTTTATTTTGCACAATTTCGGAAAATTAGCTGTGCCCAGGGCTAAGTGGGGTTAACTAAAGTGGAAGTCCCTGACATCAGTCCCACCTGCCTTGGATTCATTTACTGCTCAATAAAAATTGCAGGAATGGTCAAAAATTGAATTTTAATTGAGGATAGAACTCAATCATTTATGATATACAGTTTTGATTTCAAACAAAAAGTTGCTTCGTTTTGAAGAAAAATCAGATCGGATGAAATGTAGCTGCTAACACAGTGCCACTAATTATGTATGATGCCTCTGTAGTGCAACTAGAATAAGCTCAACTTCGATAATGCTCTATTTTTTAATTATATGCTTCACAGGATTGACTCTTATCATAGAACTATAAACATCACCCCTTCAGGATCATAGAGGAAATGAGAGTACTACAAACATCACCCCTTCAGGATCATAGAGGAAACGAGAGGACCTTACAACATCAGAAAAGATTTCTTCTTTCAGTAAAACGTGTATGTTTCATGAAGGACTGTTATTTACGTAGTTATGCCGAAGTCAATTTTTCAGATATCAACCACCTTCTGTACCTTAGAGTAATTTTCTTGGGAGGGGGGGCGATTTTCCGGGGAGCAATTTTCCTGGTACTGGATATAGCCTATGGTGAGAACACATTGAGTTGTACCATTGTCAATTGGTGACATCGTGGACTTTTTCACCCTATGTTTTAAAAGTACTGAACAAGTATATCAGGCTAAGCTTAGTATTTAGAACATCCAGTCTCAATTCAAATTGCCTTATTTCAGCAAGAAAAAAATAGATGAAAATAAATAAATAAAAAGCATTTAGTTAACTTCATTACTTTAACTCGATCATGTCACTATGCACTGATTGTAGCTGGCTTGATTCTAACAAGGTTATTTAAACTTCCATGATTCTAATGTTCATAGATAGCTTGCTCAGTGTAAATACACCTTAATCAACAGAAGATACCTGCACACGGTAATCCCTGCACACCAGGTCTCCATGAGGTGTGGGGAAGTGGCTTAGACCACCATCCACACGTACTGAACCTTGTGACTGAATCTTCTCTCAGTAAACTGGTGAGCCCTGGCGCTTCTTAGTGCGCATGGTTCAAAGACGAGTCACCGACTCTCTACGGCAAAGGGTGTCACCGGCTGTCTGAACCAGTTTTTTGAGACTTCAAAGCAGTTCCAAAGATCGAAGCCGTCCTCATGGCATTGGTGGGCGCGAGTGGCGACAGCATGACGGTGGAAGTTTGGCTAAGATTGAAACCTGATATTTTTACTGCATAACCCTGCCAAAATGAAAAGCCAGAACCAGACTCGAGGGGAGCTTGCTCCCTGCAGATAACAAATACAGTGACCGTATTCAGTGAAACCACACCTAGGTGTCGTGAATCTGCCGTCTAGACCTGCTGGAAAACGGTGAGGAAGGGATGGCTTGATTCTGAAGCCCCCCCACAGTTCTTCTTAGTATGGTAAACGCAGTGCTCCTACCTGGGATAACATAGCATCTAATTCGCGAATGGAAAACCAGCCGCCTGGGCTGCCAGAGGCGTACTTGGGAGACTTACATACGCTTGAAGAACCTGTCTGAATGCTGTTACCTGCTGGGAAAGCTGTGACATGTGTAGTGGGGATTGATGGCGGATATGGAGCCTGAATATAGACTGGATTGCGACCTGCCACTTTAGCTCCAGCTTTCTCCTATTGGGGGTCATGCACGGTAGTCGTGACTGCACCAAGGACCATCATCGATGCGCCTCCGGCTTCACTACAACAACAACACCTTAGTCTAACACATCTTTCTATTTTTTGGGCGATCAAAGAGTCCTTTCTGTCCTGCGCTAGATTAGTGAGCAGTCAAAGTAAGATAAGATGCCCTCTGTAACCAATCAACCTGTACAGCATAATGTGTTTGATTCATTTCGCAGATAAGCGTCATTTGACTGTGAAGAACAATTTGATAGTGAAGAACATGCACACCCCCTAGCCATTCTGCAATGTAGTGTGAGACTAATAGACTTGATGCACTATTTGGGTAAAGGTCTATTTCAAGAAAACAATGTTTGTTAATTTCAGAGTATTTGGCTTTTGTACAGCATAGGTATTTCTTCAGGGTACTGTTATCCCATTATATCTCACAATAGGGAAGGTGCATGATTTTACTTATCGCATCTCACAAAGTTCACATATCTCCCAATTCAAGGAAGCGTGAAATGTGGTCATAATGACTTTGTATTAATAAATTTGGTTCACTGAGCGCAAACGGCAGGCCTTTGGCTTACCTCAATTTAACATAGTAGTTTTGGCAAAACGTATTCGGGCAAATTTATGCGCCCTGGTAGAATAGGGTTATAGGAGAGAAGGGGTCGGAAATTTGACCAAAAATTAATTAGTGGGAAGGGACGTCGGAAACAACAAAGTTTGAATACTAACCCGACTAGTGAAGGATGCCCACTACCCCCTATTACTGAGAGGGGGTAAATTTACCAGCACCCCAAAAAGAGCTTACTTTCAGGTTTTAGGACCTAAAAGTACCATAGACATGTCACCCTTAGCAAATTCTAAAATTTCATGTGAAAAATATCAGTGCAAATGTCCCAAATTGGTGACGTCATCATTTTTTCCTGCTGATGTCAGCAAAAAATGGGTACTATTTTCAAACAGATATAACTTCTGAACTACACATTGAGGACTCATCTTAAACATCTACTAAAGGAGAGTCTTGGAAAGCTAAATTTGTGTATAAATTATGTAATTTTTGTACAATGACGTCAACAATTATGTATAATTTAAAAAAAAAAGTTTGTATCATATCATGACATCACATTATCCAATTTTTCTACAATTTGCAGAAACTATTGCTTTGATCCATAGAAAGCCACTGACCAAATTTCATGTCAATTGGTTTACTAGTTATAAAGTTATAATAATTTTAACTGATTAGGATTTCTATAAACTGTATAAAGAATACTACACTTTTGATTCTGTGATACATGTTTCGAACAACATTCTTCTTCATCAGTCAATCCACTGCATATAAAATTCACCAAGCTTACTCAACTATTTAACCTAAGTTGACAAAACAATTGAAATAAATGTGTGCCATACCATCCTACATAACACAATACAGTAATGACTAAACCACTTAAGTCAAAATTTAACACTCCATAATTCAATCAACAAAATTGCTGTGCTGATAACAGGACTTAATGACATATTCTGTAGGGACTGCAAAAACTACACGGTAGTAAGTGTTCAGGACATATTCTAGAAGGGCAGGGCATGTGTTCGATTTGCAGAAAAAGGGCAGTTTTTTCATGTTTTTCTAAGGATCTTATTGTTTTGAACCTTGAAGGGCAGCCTGTTGCGTTCGATAGTCAATAGCAACATGGGGCTAAAATAAGTGTTACACCACAAGAGGGCAATGGAGGTGTTTGACCTGGCAATTCAATTCAGGTCTGATCTTACCTATCAGTTGACCTTCCTTGATTCTCAGCTGATATTTATTTTAATTGCAGCTCGATCTAGAATAGACAAACAGTCATAATTAGCTTTTTTCTTGCACTCTTCATTGTTAGATAGATGTAAATGTGAGAGTTCTTGTCTGTATTTAGGTGTTCTTTCATTCTAACTTGTAAGTGGCGAGCTGTCTCACCAATGTAGCAAATATCGCAATTTGCACAAACATACTTGTAAACAAGGAATGATTTTAAACCTTTAGGTATTGAGTCTTTGAGGCTAAAATACAGTACTGCTCAAAAATATGGTTCGGCTCACGCGTATGCACTTAGCACGTCCATAAACAAAGAACTCGCAGAAAAGTGTGTGGCCCACTTACATCAATTCAAAAGTGAGTCCTAAGCGCGTGGAAAGCAATTTACAGGATCACTCACTTCTTACACGAAATGAACGCACTTCACGCACAGTTCTCGTAAGCTGATCGGCATTTATTAATCCGGCGTCCTCTTTTAGTTCATAGCCTGTTTTTTAGCTCTACCCCTCTGGTAGGGATCTTTGTTTTATTTCTTTCGCTTCTGTAGCGGACTTTTTTTTCCTTGCACTGTTCCAACGATGTGCTTTTAGTTGTTACCCTATTCTAATGATCTTTTTTAGGTCTCACGCTTTTCTAGCGATCTTTTTTTTGGTTCTTACATTGTTCTAGCGATCTTTTCTTTTCAGTTTATAGGCTGTTCCAACAATCTTTTTTAGTTCCCGCACTATTCCACCGATCTTCTTTTTAGTTGTTACGCTATCCTACCGGTACTTTTTTTTCGGTCTCACACTTTTCTAGCAATCTTTTTCTTGGTTCTTACGCTGTTCTAACGATCTTTTTTGAGTTCTTACGCTGTTCTGGCGATCTTTTTATTTTTAGTTCATTCGCAGTTCTAGCGATCGTTACTTGTTTAGCTCTTACGCTATTTTAGCAATCTTTTTTTTTTGAGCTCACACGCTGTTTTAGCGATCTTTTTATGAGTTTTTCCGCTGTTCTAGCGATCTTTTTTTTCTTAGCTCTTACGCTATTTTAGCGATCAGTTTTTTTTAGTTCATGCACTGTTTGAGCGATCTTTTTTGAGTTCTTATGCTGTTCTGGCGATCTTCTTTTTTTTTTAGTTCATACGCTATTCAAGCGATCGTCATTTCTTTAAATCTTACGATATTTTAGCAATCCTTTTTTTTGTAGTTCATACGTTGTTCTAGCGATCTTTTTTTTAGTTTTTACGCTGTTCTAGTAATCTTATTTTTATGGTTCATACGCTGTTCTAGCGATCGTTATTTCTTTAACTGTTACTGTGTTGCAACGGTCTTTCTTTACGCTGTTTTTGCCATCTTTTTTTGAGTTTATACGCTGTTCTAGCGATCTTTTTTTTTAGTTCATACGCTCTTCTATTTTTTCTTAGTTGATACGCTGTTCTACCGATCTTCCATTCCTACACAGGGCCATCAATCTTTTTTTTTAGCAGTAAGCTGTTCTATCCATCTTATTTTTAGTGCGCTCTTTTTGCGCTCTTTTTTTTTCTTGTTCTTATGCTGTCTTAACGGTCTTCTTTCGTTTGCTACACTATCCGGCCGATCTTGCGCTCTTTTTTCGTTCCATACGCAGTTTCGGCGCTCTTTTTTTAGCTCTTACACTGTTGAAGCGATTTCATTTTTTAGCCTTTGCTTTTAACAAGACATCTTCTTTAGTTCTTACAATATTCTAGCGATCGTTTTTGGTTGTTCTTACGCTTTTCTAACGATCCTCTTTTAGGCTGCTGTGGCGATGTTTTGCTGAACTTTCTTCTACTTGCACAGAAAATTTAAGGCTAACTTAATCAATGTTTAACGTATTGCGTCCTTCAAACACCACGTTAGAATGCACTTCTCACGCTCATGTATTCCACGAACGTTCTGAACACATTCATTTGCTGAAAGAAATAAATGATGGTTGCGTAATAAATGTGTAATACATAACAATAAAGTGTAACAGTGGAAATGCAAAAGAACCGAAAAAATAAAAATAAGTATATAAAAGTTTTAACAAACTTAAAAATAACGTAATTGATTCGAGTGCTCAGTTCACCAGAAAGTTCCTTCGGAAAGGCAATTGAACTCCTCCTAGATTCGGTGAATTGCTCGTTGCCTTGGCGCGCACTTGCCCGACTTCGCTCTCTGTCTTGCGGGTCTGGAGAGGCTCTGGTCCACAGCAACATTCAGGTGTGTGTGGGTTAGATGCCGGCAATAATTGGGCACTCCAAGAGTTACAAACGGACAGAAATAGAGCGATAGCTGATCCCCTCCCCTCTCCCCCCTCCCCACTCCCACACACACGCAAAAAAAACTGAGCAAGTACGCGGAATTTTCAGAACTACATGAACAAAAAAATTGCACAATAGTCTATGCATCACAAATCTGTCCACCCAACCACACCCCCTTGCTACACGGCACAATAGTATGTATCACAAATCTGCTCACCCAACCACACCCCCTCGCTACACTGCACAAAAGCTACGCAGCACAATAGCATGCGTCACAAATCTGCTCTTCCAACCGCACCCTCTCGCTGCATTGCACAATAATATGCGTCACAAATCTGCTCACCCCACCGCACCTAGACTAGATTGGTCGTTGTCCGTGGCATGTCCTGACTTGTTATCACTCTTTTCATGACGTTCCATGCATCTGTGTGTGCTGATCTTATGCTTAGACCCCCGCGTACTACTTCACATCAGATATAATATATGCATCACAAATCTGCCCACCCAACTGCACCCCTCGCTAAACTGCGCAATAGCAGAGCGTATGAACTATAAAACAAAACATCGCTAGAACTGCATAAGAACTCAAAAACAAAAAAGATCGCTAGAACAGCATATGAACTAAAAGAAAATATATCTCTAGAACAACGTAAGGGTTAAAGAAATAACGATCGCTAGAATAGCGTATGAACTAAAAAAAAAAGAAAGTCACTAAAGCAGTGTAAGAACTCAAAAACAGATTCCTAAAACAGCGTATGAACTAAAACAAAGATCACTAGAGCAGCGTACATAAGAGCTAAAGAAATTACAATCATTAGAACAGGATATGAACTACAAAAAAAAGATCGCTAGAAAAGCGTATGAACTGAAAAAAAAGATCGCTAGAACAGTGTAAGAACTAAAAAAAAAGATCGCTAGAACTGCGTAAGACCTAACAAATGGATTGGTAGAACAGCTTCAAAGTTACAAGCTAGTAGACAGCAAGGAAATTCGTAGGAAACTGTTAAGCAATCAGCTATTTCTTCACCGCTCTTGCCGATAATTGGTGACAGTTAGCCACACACTTGCTGCTCGTTTCGCGTGTGTCGCGAGTGCGGCGGGCCTTTGATCTGCCTTGTAGCACGTGGGAAGTGAGTGGCCTTTTCACGCTCTGTGCGTTGGGCAAACAAAAGCTCCCACTCGCAAAGGCAATTTTCAGATAAGAAAGGAAGTGCGTATGAACAATAAAAGTGAGTTTTCCTATTGAAATTCGAAGTGCATGAGCCGAACCATATTTTTGAGCAGTACTGTATGGTCGTAATTTAGAACTCTAGTATTCTTTTTACAGTTTATAGCTTTGCTTGTGTCACGAAGAACTTTTATAAGGATTTGTATGGGTAAGTGAAAAAAGGTAAAACAACTGCCTGACAAACGGCCCATATCTCCTGACCCACTTACACTAATCAGACAAAGTTTTCACAGGTTGATCCCTAGTAAATTTGGTTGACATATTAAAACGAGGGCCGCTACGGCGCTCTCGTTTTCTTTATTTTTGGCCATTTCTGAAGGTTGGGGTAAATTGACCCTTCCCCCTCATGAATCGTGTTAATAAGCGTCCACACTTCTATGAAGGACCTTAAAGTGTTAACGTACAGAATTTTTTTCAATTTCCTGTTTATTAAATTCTTGTTCCTGCTTTTTTCACCGCAGGAGTAAAAGTTCAGTTTCTTATGGACTCATTCCTTGTGCCTGGAAGTTAGATATTGTGAAACAAGTGTTCCGAACAAAAGTCTATCTCGCTATTCTGTTTTTTTTCAGGTTTGTGTATGGACACAAACAGACTCGATGTAATTAGATTCCAAAACTTTTGAGATTTTCCATATTTCCAACCAGGGCTTAAAAAATTAGGGGCACGCTCGTATCGTGCGCCTACCGTGCACCATTGTTACTTCAAGGGGCACGGAGATTCGTGTTTTTCGTCATATCTCGATATGCAAGTCACGAGTTACAGCACAATATGCATGTTGATTATGTTTCACATATTCAACCGAATAGTTCGTCAGCGATACCACTCCATGGCAGTTAATCTAGACATCTTTGAAGGGCTTATGGTAATCCACAGAAACGAAAATGGAAACTGACCGCATGGCAAGCTCATTTATTCACGTTTCCTGCACCAGGGGGTAATGTACATCATCTTAAGGGACCTAGTTTGTCGCGAAAAACAGCATTCAAATCACTGCAAGCTTGTGACTGCATTCTTCCTTTGTTCACTTTGTTCTGCAACACATTTCGGGCCTTAACGGGAAAAAATCAATCGCGTGCAGTGTATCGCACGCCTTGAGAAAAGTATTACAAATCGCGTGCGCTAAAAAGCACACATAAGAATGAAAGACGTCCGTTTCTGATTTCGAGCCTCTGGAGCGAATATTATGCAGCTGGGGGTATTGGGGGGCACTGTAAGCCCCCAAGTGGGGTGTGGTGTGAAGCCCCGGGAAATTTTGCATTTTTGGCTTGTCTGCAGTCAGAGTTCGCCTTAAAATAAAGGCGCGAGCAATGCATGTCCACTGTTGTAAAATAAGCGAAAGAGTG
>JAOBRC010251575.1:0-11810 GCA_027575255.1 Scolionema suvaense
GACCCCCCCTTGTATTATGGAACTTAGAGTGCCTTATTAAAGCCCAAACTAACGGACAACTGACCATGTCTACATTGTGCGACCATGGTTCACCATCTCAGTAACATTAATGGTGCCTGAATTCAGAAAGAAAGCTAACCTCTACTGATTACTTTTTATTTCTTACAAAAAAAAACTGATTATGGACAAACATAATGCTTACTGTGGAGTATGTTCACTGTATAAAAAACTGATTATGGAGAAACAGAATGCTTACTATGGAGTACGTTCACCGCATGGACAGTTAATTCCTTCCGGATGTCTGAGTGACCTTATATGAATTATTGCGCACATTTGCAGTAAGCTTTCTTTTGTTGTATCCAGTAGAGTGCAATAAAGATAAACACACTCTAAGAAAAACACTGCCCCTACACTCCGTAAGCAGTTGCATGCTAGAACGCGTGCATGAGAACAGACTGTAATATTTCATTCTGATGCAATTCAGCTAAATGCTTTGTGGAGCAAAAACTTCAAAAAAACAGCTCTGATGGTATTATCAGTATGGCCGCTGACATGGCCAGCTGAACGAAAAACAAACCAGCCTTCCTTTACTTCTCAATATCAACATGTTTGGCTGCTGTCCATCTCTGTGAGGTCAAGACAATGTCCAGTTTGATTTACTTACAAAACAACCTATGCTGACATGCATAAATAAATAGCCACTTTTGAAAACACAGTTTCCCAACTTAAAACGTGTTTTTCCTCTGGATTTCAAACCTGAGATGTGTGTAACATAATTATTGAAGACACAGAAATATAGCACTTGGATTGTGGAATGGAACTGTAGAAACAATCAACCAGACAATCATTCAATTATTGGTTGAAGGGTTAGGGACGTCACTAAATATGGTAGCTTTATTACCAAAAATATAATGATAGAGGGAATTAATGCGGCAACTCAATCCACAGCTTCCTATAATTAGTTATGGGGCTTAATTTCAACTGCCATCAACGTTTCGTTTCCTCAAGTTCTGAAATCAGACAAGGGAGGGGCTAAAACTTAATACATTGCACCCCTTGCAAGCGTTACGAGGAAGCGCATTGGTGGGAATTGTAGCCGTGGGTAATACTGATCTCTAAAAGAGGAACGGAAACGTTGCTTGTTGATGGACTACATCATCTCAATGATTTCGATTGAAACATATCTGTTGGTGTGACAGTGATTCTACTGACAGGTATGACGTAGCGACCATAAATTTGTTTTTATTTCCCCTGTTCAACTTTCAACTCCGATTTACATCACTTTAATTCAGTCAGAACAGTTATCCTCAGGCTAAAGTGAGGCACATGGTATCAGCTATTTCAATTTGCCCCAGGCAAGCTTGGATGAGGAGCATGGCTCATAAACTACCCTGCATGAAGGGCAGTGTATTTTCTTTTGTTTTATTAGGTATGAGGAGTTGCAGAAAAATGTTGATTTCAAGAAATGGTGGGGTTCAAGTGATTTAATTGAAAGTGACCAATCAATCCTATTTGCTATTGCGTAGGTTGGTGGATTTTCATTATCCAACTCCAAATAAGAAGAGAATCTTGCACAAATATAATTAGATTCTTTATCCTTTTTTCTTTCACCGGAATACAGCCTTTCCACCAAATAAATACAAACAAAGACATTTTTATGTACCCCTAAATAGATAGGTTAAGATGCACCAAATAAATACAAACAAAGACTTTTTGATGTGCCCCTAATAGATAGGTTAAGATGCAATCAATGCACACCAAAAGCAGCATAGCTGTCTATCTGTACTTGATAAACATCAATTATCTCCTCTTCTGCAGAGAGCGTGAGCTGTTATTGATGAGTTAGTATAACTTTTCAGTCCATGCAAAAATTTCAGTGGTAGAAAGTGGTCGCAGCAGATGTGAAAATTTGTATTACAAAAACAAACATTTAGAGACAACATTCCAAGACATCATGTTTTCCAGATTGCTCATGAATGCCCTCAATCTATATTGGGCAATATTTTGCTTCACACAGCCCTTGCTGAGAGTACCTCTTTACTTCAGAGCAAGTGAATATCAACTCAAATTGTCCACTTAACAATTAAAACCTAAATAAATACCCCCACCAGACATTTAAGATCCACAGACCAATTCGGAAGCTATTCCAATCAAATTTAAACTTTTCTTTCAATTGCTGATGCAACTACTGATGAACACTTCAAATTAATTGCAGGAGCATGACAATGCTGTCCAGACCTGCAGCAGCAAGGTTATGCCTGTTTATTGATGTGGAGTGGACTTGTAGTGCAAGCTCAGAAATTTGCTGGGAAATGATATTATTGTCAGCAGACCTGAAGAACATTTGTTTGTTACTGTTGTAGTAGTATAGAAGTTCAGCAATATAACTTTGCGTAAGTTGATTGTGGCAGAAACACTTTTTCTTTCATCAAAAAAAGACCTCTTGGAATTAATAAGATTTGGAATAATTATGATTAACTGAACACATCCTCCGTCCGAATGATCTCTCCACTATATAATACGTAGGGTCACAGAAACACTCTCGTCTTCTGAACTTAATTTCATGGCTGACAAAACCTCTACTGAACATAAAATAATCGCACTTTGCATTTTCAAGCAACATACATGGTGACATATATACTCACACTCATAATCATGCATAATTCATGAGCCAGATTTTAACACACAGCTTTCATAGCAACAGCAGCAACACTTGCATAATAAACCTTGTGCAATGAATTATGGGATAGCCAGCAGGCAAAAATCTCAGAAATGGCAGCCGACATGCCAGCAGGGGAATGTACAAGGCACATAACCTTTTGATGGTGAAATTGAAACTTACAAAAGGTCATTGTTTTTGTCACCGTAACATTGATTTTTATGATGAGCAAGCTGTCCATCCCACAATGCATTGCATGATGACGATGAGTTGCGAAAAGGTCTATTGGAACTCCACTAGAATTATGTTGCATCTCTAATAGTATTACAAAATAAATCAGTCACCGATTTGATGATGAATCACAGAATAAATAACGTAATACTCCTGACCCAGATTCACCAAACATAATTTTCAGAAGAATTCCTTTTGTTAAGAAGGAGAACAGACCCCTAGTCATCATGTCAAGAAATTATGCCCTTTATTCAGACTTTGGAGTCAGTTTTGGAGTCATGCATAATACGAGAAAGATCTCCTACTGCAGCAGCAACAAAGACATGATACCTTATCACCAACTTTCTAATGTAATCTACCAGATAACCTGTCCAAGATGTAGTGCCCCTTCATTAGAAAGACAGACCATAGTCCGGTTTATTGCAGCGGGGGAGATGATAAGAATTCACCAGCCATTAAAGAAACAGTATCTGACAGGTGTCTGAAAATAAATGTCAACATTTCGATCCGCATTACTTCTATTCAAAGAAAAAATGACCACAATAATGTAGGTCAAATACTTCTATAGCTCAATCTCCATATGATATTCACGCTTTTTGGAAAATTAAAATTATCAGGGTTTAGCCATGATACAAATTTCCTGTGTGTAAACAAAATCCAAGAATTGAGTATCAAGATGAAGAGATGGACTTTCTTTTGGTAGAGCCCACGGCTGAAATACTTGGCAAAAATATGCATGAATGATCTCAAAATGTTTAACTGCAAAGATTCTGTCACATCCTGTCCCTCTAACCATCTGAATGCCTTTTTCCCAGTTCAAACATATAGCTCTATAGTCTTCCCATTGATAATAAAGCTACTTAACAATCAAAACATCGTACCAGTTAAAAGTTACATCAAAGCTTGGAAATATCACACAGCCAGCAAAACATTTTTTGTTCAAACTCGACTTCTAAACTCACAGACCAACTTGCATGCCAGAACAACATAAAGTTAATAAACATGAAACAACCCATTTGATTTGTGGGAACAAAGAAAATTAGGCGCAGGTGGAAATTCAATTTTGGCTGGTCTTCACTCATCTATCCTCGACAATCACTGCCGCAATAACGTGCAACTAAATATAGCATTGAATATTTTAAATCAATAATGCAACATTCGAAGCCGATCTCAATACAAATCAAACCACAAAAGATGTTCTTCAAATACACTTAAAACTTTTAATTGCTAAGTACAGGATATAAGCATAACAGATATTGATTTGGCACAAGTAAGTCTTAAATTGCAAAGAAAAACAATTGACTGAGTCTAAACCAGACACTCAGCTAATATTGTAGCGAAGTGAAAAATTCAATATTTCGTGTCATAGTAAACAAACCAGATTGGATGAAAGAACATGCTTGAAAATGTTTGCAAGATGCTATTGATGCAACGTGTTAAAATATGCATGACTGTAGAATTCTGTTCAGACATTTCAATTGGTTGACTGTTTCAGATTGAGGGCTCAGGAAGAGTATTTTCACACAAGTTCAACATCATTTCATCATTAAGCATGGCATAGCAAGGAATAAGCACGTCGGAATCAAACGCAAACAGAGCAACAAAATGAGAAGTCAACACCATCCACCCATGGCCATCAGTTTCTTCTTCTTTGTATACATCATACAGACCCAGAGTGGCTGGGTAGAGACCATGGAATTATATTACGATAACAGCTCATACTCTGCTGATCTCCTATTTTACGAGCAGCCGCCATACATCTTTCCCGGTAAAAAACCTGACCAATGGGAAGGCATTATCCCTGATATCATAGAACAGACGAGTGTCTTATGTGGTATCAATTTGCACTTTCGAAAACACACTCTGTATCAGAACTTCAAAGATCTGCTAGCAAATGAAACCAGTACAGAATTCAACGATCATATCTGGTTGCCCCTAACACAAGTGATAAATCCGAGAGTACAGAAGAGACGGAACATGTCGCAAGTGAACATTTTTTACACGCAGGGTATGGTTGTGACTGTGAAGCGAGAGAAGATTGCGCTAATACAGAGATTCTTGCATGGCATCGTGAGTTGTAAATTTCTTTTCCTGCTGGCGGCTATGAGTGCAATGGCGTTTGGCACGCTAATTTGGTTCTGCGTAAGTATGCATTAGATCTTGTACCCCTGTGCATCTATTCCATTTACCTTCCTCCCACTAAAATGGAACAAAGAATAATATATTCCGAAGGACTTTCCTTAAATGTGGAAGCATCAAATTTGAAAACATTTTGAGATTTTTGATTTTGTTGTGATACTTCAGAATTTTGGAATCCTATGTGTACATGAGTGTTTTCCACTCCCAAAAGTGTTCAACAATTGGCAATTCTTGAAGGTTCAATTCGCAAATATTAGTGCCACAATCAAATAGTTCTACAAACAAATGAGGTCCGTACACTTATCAAAGGCATCTTGTATCCCAGTCTGCATTGAGTATACCATTCTGGTGAAACAACGCCAGGCGAAAGAGATGAATTTTCGGCTACGTGGCGAATATTTTTGCCCAATGAACAATTTCAACATTCTTCATTCTTCATTTCATTCATTCTTTTATAAGTACAATAGTCTCAGAACGCAAGCCAGGATTCGCTTAAAAACAATCTACGATCAACTCCAGGATGAGCTTCATCATAAAAATTGATTAAATACGATTTTTATACTAAGACGTTCAAATCTTGTAAATAATGCAAAAAAGGTCATAAATGAGGAATTTAATTCCCACTGTTTCATTTTCATGGATGGTTTGCATACAAGATGAAAGCACAGTATTTTTAAGACAATCATGTTTTTTAATTCATTTCAATGAAAGTCCATTATAATGTCTTGTAAAATTCTACTACAACAGATACACGATTTTTTTTATATAAGTAACTCCTTTATAAGCAACTGAACTGAAATCAAAAAGGCATTTAGCAACTTCAGTTCTGGACAGCCATGGCACATAAGCAACTTTTTTCATGACTGTACTGTATAAAACTCTATATCATTTAAGAAATTCAAAGCATTTGAAAGAAATACCCATAGCTGTAAACTCTAATACAACATTTGATAAACCTTGTATTGTCGTACGTTGTTTTTCACTATACTTTTAAAAACACATGTATTCCATGCATTTAAAACTTTTAGCTTCTCTTTTCTTTTTCTGACATGAACAAGCAACTTCAGAATTAGAATTTGGCGGACAAATAAGCAACTTGAGATCTGACCAACATTCTAAGTTGCTTATAAAAAAATTGTGTACAGAAAAAAACGCTTAACATCAGAGAAAGAATTAAGGAAGTATGGTTAGTTTGAAAACCTATCATATGTTTAGAGTACAGAGTTTTTCAACCCCTTATTTAGACCCAATCCACTATCAATTAGGTGTGCACTCCCTCTTCTTGTCTATATACAGTAACGTGTTTGTGACTGAGGTGCATACATAACACTGAGAATGAACAATGCTTTATGGGATGCCCAGGGACCAAAAGAAATTCATATAGCGCTTTCTCATTTCCCAGGCAACCAGCAACAACGGCTGACCTTTTAATTCCAAAAGGCTGTTAAAAATATCAAGAATAAAGTGGAGTAAAGGTCATCGTCCCCAGGTATTATGTTTAAACAAATGTCGGCAATACCATAATGCTTCAATTAAACGCCCGGGGCATTTACTAAATTTTGGGACTTTTTAGGGGGTGTCTATTTGAAGGGGCGTTTAATAGAGAGGAGCTTTTATTGAAAAATCTTGTGAAAAGGGGGGATTTATAGTAGGGGGGCTAAAAGAAGAGGGCAATCAATCACAGCATAACGATATTCGTTCATAGTACTATAGCTTCATAATGAAAATGTTGGGATGGCCAGGAAGCACTAGAAATGAAATTTACAGAGGCATAAGTAAATTTCCTAGCTTTATGATCAATTTTTATGCCAACACGTAAATGCTTAGATTGTTCAGTCTTATTTAAAATTGATTTCCTTTGGTCTGCCACTTCGGAGTCATGTACTCCATAGCTATCCGAAAATGCATTGTATGACATCAATTAACAAACAAGTCACATAATTAGTGGACTCCCGCAAACTTAATTGAATCATCACGTCATATCAAAGAAGAGAATAACACATAAGCCATAAGATTCGCACCACAAATCACAAAAACATAATCAAGAGTTTCTTGAAACAATGAAAGAACCCTAAAACAGCCATTATTGACATAAATTACCCCGCATGCTGAAGAACAACATATTCCCAAAATATAAAGTATGGGTCATAATACATGATTTGTTGCCCCTACGATCCACACCTTACAATCCACGGCGAAAACGAAAAGATAAACCATTCTTGACACATAGGACAAAAACCTGAAAATTGGCCCTCAGACACAGCACATGGTTCATAACATATGCAGAGAGGCCCCTATGAATCACATCAAAAATGACAAAAAATCGAAAAACGGTTCATGATATCTTATAGGAAAAAAAACATTTAACAACCTAAATTGCCACCTGCAAGCCAAACGAGATTGTCGGGAGATATGGCAAATGGTCCATAACATGTCTACAGCTGCCTAAAATATTCACACCAAAGATGACAAAAAACAGATGAACAGTTCATGACATATTTGGAAAAAACCACGAAAACAACCATTTTTGGGTGTAAATTGCCACATGCAAGCGAAAGCAGATGGTCAGGCGACATGGGCATATGGTTCTAGACATGCATAGAGATGCCCAAAATATTCAAATCCAAACTGACAAGACTAAACCATGAAAAACACCATTTTTCGACATAAATTGCCACCTGCAAGCAAAACGAGATTGTCGGGAGATATGGCAAATGGTTCATAACAGGCGTACAATTGCCTCAAATATTCACACCAAAAATAACAATAAACAGACAAATCGTTACCATGAAAATCACCATTTTTAGACGTAAATAGCCACCCGCAAACCAAACAAGATTTTCAGGAGACATAGCATATGGATAAAAACATCTGTACAGTTGCCCCTAATATTCACACCAAAAATGACAAGAATCAGACAAACAGTTTTTGACTTATTTGGAAAAAACATGAAAAACACCATTTTCGGGCATAAATTGCCACCTGCAAGCCAAACGAGATTGTCCAAAGACATAGCAAATGGTTCATGACATGCGTACAGTTGCCTCAAATATTCACACCCAAAATAACAATAAACACACTAATTTTTTATGACATGTGTAGAAAAAACCCAGAAAAGCGCCATTTTTTGGACGTAAATAGCCACCCGCAAGCCAAACGAGATTTTCAGGAGACATGGCATATGGATCAAAACATGCGTACAGTTGCCCCTAATATTCACACCAAAAATGAAAAGAATTGGATGAACAGTTCTTAACTTATTTGCAAAAAACCGTGAAAAACGCCTTTTTTGGACATGTATAAACTGCCACCTGCAAGCCGAACGAGAGTTTTCCCAGATATGAAACGTTGTCCAAAGTATAACTACTATTGCTCTGTAGTTTCACACCAAAAACCACAAAAAAGTAATGAACAGATGCTGAACGAAAATTTTTTTCAGAATTCCGGCTCCATCACTTTTCGTCAATTACGGATTGTCACCTTCCCACCAAATTTCAGAAAAAATCATTGAGCAGTGGGAAAATGCGTTGCTGATGGACGGACAGACCTCATTTTATAGGACTCTTCCGCTAAAGCAGGCAACAAATATGTCTCTACCTGAGGGATGACCAAAAAATTTTCTGCGTTTAATTAAATCATGAAAAGTACTCAAAAAAAATTCTGAGTGTGGAGTAAAGGCTATCGTTGCTACCATGTCCAAGCATAATTATGCAGTCAGTATTAACACATTATTACTAGAATCATAATCAAAACGCTGAAGTTCTACATCTTCAAAAGTCTGTTTCTGTGATACAATGGCATAGTTCCTGGAACATTACGATTAACTTCCTGCTCAAAGGATACACACTAATCAAATCAACAGCATCAGACAAAGCAACACAAAATAATACCCAGAATCGAAAGGTCAAATCAATAAACTTATAGAAAAGTATACAATATAGACCAAAACTAAAACACCCAAGTAAACATGACATAATATTTCCTTGTCTCTATTTTTTCAGGAGAGATGGTCAAATCCTGATTTCAAGCCATGCTTTGAAGGCGCCTTCACTGGTTTCTGGTTCAGTTTTGTAACTATGACAACAGTTGGGTAAGAAACATTCTGAATGTAGCACATCACTAGTCTAAGTGAGAACGCTTGGCAACTAATATTCCATCGCCTTAGCATATATTATTGAACTGGCTTAAAAAGCCTCAATACTTAACTCCATCAAAGAGCTCTTTCATTTTCACTCATGTTACAAAGTCAGCAAATGAAAGCAAGAAGGAGGCCTTCAATATGTGAGCAACAACATATCAATAACAGCACTACAAAAGGAATTTTTAAGTGAAAGGCGAATAGCGCTGTGAAAACGTTATGACTGTTGAAGGGCTCGTTGCGACTGTTGAAGTAGCCCACTAGACCTAACAACTTCTATATTATTGATCAAAATAACGACTGGCCTAAATATGTTGTTCATCCATGCATGATCCATCGCTTACTTCCTGAAGTGGTAATTTTTTGTTTTTTTTACTAGTAGCCAACAAGTGTAAAGAACATCTTCCATGGTTTAGAACTTAAGTGCGAGTACACGGTCTGCTCAGCAACTATACTTTAATTTTCATAGCTTGCAGTTGCACTGCCTTACAGCAGCTAGCAGCTAATGCCAAACAACAATTGCATAATTATTGACAAGAACTATAAGCAAAATCATGGATTAATATTTTTGACAGAGTAGCATATAAAATGCATAATGGCCGATAAAAATTCATATCGGTAAAGACAGACTGAACTAAAGCAAAATCTGGCATTACAGCAGTTGAGAAGGTTATCAACCACTTGTCTAGTTACTGTCATGCACATAAGTGAAAACTGGGAAAAATACAACAAAAGTGGGATAGTTCATAGCTCTGTGCTTCCTCACTATGTAGATTCATATTACACCACACACGCACACATGCTTACACATTCTCTCGTATCTGCAAATCAGTGCAAGTCAAACTCGCAAAAACGTGTGACAAATAGTCAAATCATGAGATAAACGTTATACTGAACGACATTTTTGTTCAGGTACGGAGATGTGGTACCACGGTCACCGATTGGAAGAGCACTAGCCCTGGTATGGATGGCCTTTGGTATCCTCACTGCAGGTCTGATTACAGCAACAGTCACAGACACAGTAATTGGTGTTAATGATCTGGACATCTTTGAAAAGGAGGTGAGAAATTCAATTCAGCAGGAAGATATGAGCTTGGGAGCAAAAGACAAACTTGCTTAGATTTGGGGAATCAAACCTCTGCAGTGATGTTTAGGAAACCTGGACACTATCCTCCGGAGGGATTCAGAATTTTGCAATCAAACAACAGATTTGACATGAGCCTCCAGTCACAGGTTCCTGATAAATTCATGACATTTAAAACATCAAGTATCTTGGCAAAGCCTTTTCAAATTTAAAAACTGTCGCAAACAGGCCAGCAAAGCCAGGCCAGCGAAGGCAGGGCAGCAAAGCCAGGGCAGCGAAGCCAGGCCAGCGAAGCCAGGGCGTATTGTCGAACAGGTGATTCAGAGGAGAGTGTAGCGTCAAAAATAACTTTTTGCACTGGTACCATGCCGTACACGGTGCGGTGATTTAGACATACGATAGGACTTGTCACACGCATGGCTCTCGTGAAACAAATTTTTTATAAATAACACCTTACGATCGAGGGACATGTTAATAACCATGAACCCTAAACATGACGGACTAATCTGATACCTGGTTGGAGTGCAGACAGCCCTTTCAGTACTTACATCGCAAGGTAAATAATTGCTGTGAAGCAGTAAGGTGTCGAGCCAGTAAACCCCACCTTCGCTAATAATTTCGGTTTTCGACTATGCAATTGACGAAATGAAAAAACAAGGTTGTTCATACAAAAACGTGTAGCCCTTTTGTAATACCACTTGCTCCACTCTGTTGTAAGCATGCTGTCTGGCATACCTTACTTAGTACCACTATTTATAAAGGTAGGTTATATTGAAGCAAAGCCAAGCTTTTCGCTGCAGCCATAACTATCACTTCAAAACTGTTGAACCGGATGCAAGTAATTTTTTTGCATCAACGAACACGTTCAGCCCACAGTACATTCACTGTGCATGTACCTCAGCCAAAACCATTGCTTTGCAGCCCAAATCACCATGAAATAGAAATCCAGCTTACGAAACTGAGATAAGGATGTCTCATCTTTCTTTCAGGTGATAGTGAAGAACGGATCGCAAGAACATATCCTGGCAGAGACAGCGTACAAGTCGATAGTATCAGGTATGAAGTAGCAACCTCTTCGTAGTTGTCACCATAATGTTTTTCATTCACATATCCCGCAAACATTACCAGAAAATCTTATCCCATTTACATATTCCGCAAACATTACCAGAAAATTTTATCTCATTTACATATTCCGCAAACATTACCAGAAAATCTTATCCCATTTACATATCACACAAACATTACCAGAAAATCTTATCTCATTTACATATCACACAAACATTACCAGAAAATCTTATCTCATTTACATATTCCGCAAACATTACCAGAAAATCGTATCTCATTTACATATTCCACAAACATTACCAGAAAATCGTATCTCATTTACATATTCCACAAACATTACCAGAAAATCTTATCTCATTTACATATCCCGCAAAGACTACCAGAAAATCTTATCTCATTTACATATTCCACAAACATTACCAGAAAATCTTATCTCATTTACATATTCCACAAACATTACCAGAAAATCTTATCTCATTTACATATTCCACAAA
>JAOBRC010251686.1:0-14211 GCA_027575255.1 Scolionema suvaense
CACTATAGATCTGCAGTATAAAATCTACCAACTACACTATAGACCTGCAGTATAAAATCTACCAACTACACTATAGATCTGCGGCATAAAATCTACCAACTACACTATAGATCTGCAGTATAAAATCAACCAACTACGTTATAGATCTGCGGCATAAAATCTACCAACTACACTATAGATCTGCAGTATAAAATCAACCAACTACGTTATAGATCTGCGGCATAAAATCTACCAACTACAAAAATGCTCCTGATTCGATCTCAAGGGTCTGCGAAAGACCAACCACAACAAAACCTCTAACACATACCATTAATTCAACTTACTCACAACATGATATTACAAATACGTGATTCAGAACTTCAGACAGAATGAAACTAGATTGCACTTACCAAGGAACGGATCTACATTCTTGTCAGATTCGCCAAATGGTTTTGCTTAAGTGAAATGAACATTGAGAAATGTGAATTTGACTTAGCACGATGGCATGAGTATAGCACAGTCAATGCAATATCTACATTAAGAAGAAACTTGTGAAAAACGTAAAGTAAAAGAGAAAAAGACATTGCAATAATTGGACAAAAGACAAAAAGGCTTCTTCAGGGTGTTTCAATGCCTATCAGGAAAAATAAGGACGACAGAAGCTATGAAACAATATGCAACAGAGGCATACACGCAAACGTGTTGTTTCTAAAAATCATTGACTCGAGCTTCCACGTCAGTATAATTATCGCTGACATCAGGAAAAAGCAATCTAAATCGTGGCCCAAGTCCCAAATTACACAGGAACAAAAATGGCAAGGAGGTGATTAATCACATGTTGGAAAGCGTAAATAAATGCCTAAGCCGCAAATAACAAACAGCCGATGCAGTGTTCTTGAAATATTTTGAAAAAACCCTTTAAAGAGGCAATATTGACGTAAATTGCAACTCGCACATGCCGAACAACATATTGTAAAGATCGCAGGTATGGTTCACAGCATAAAGTATTCTGCCCCAAAGATCCGCCCCAAAATTGGCAAAAAAACAGATGAACCGTTTTGACTGATAAGGAAAAAACCCTACAAATAGCCATTTTGGACGTACATCCCCACCCCAAGCCTAAGCTTAACGAGACTTTCCCCGGACATTGCACAAGGCAAATTACACAAACAGAGTTACAAAGTCCAGCAGCTACCACCTTGACACTAATTATGCATGATGTCACTGGTGTCACACTCAAGTTATCTACACTTTGTTTCCAACATACTCCACATTGAATCATTGTAAAGGGTTGTCTCTTTCATTTCATCATAAACCTAAGCTATATGTTTAACATTCAATGAAGAAAAGAACATAAGGTTTTGTGTTACTAAGGAAATAGCAATGCTTAGCAACGGACTCCGATGAAATCATGAATAATCAGGATGGTAGCTGCCAGATTTTGAGAGCAGATATCTACAGAACTAAGCAAGCAACGTAGAAATTTGTTGTGATGTTGATGGGAAATCCCATATTTTTTTGTGCTCTATCATTTGTTAAAATTTCATTTTTGACCATTGCTCCCCTATAAAACAACAAAAAACTAGAAACAGTAAAAAGACTAGAAATATGTGCAAGAGAAAACTCATATACAACACAAAACCAAAGAAACAAAATTAGGGTGCATAGCATAAAACTATTTCACATTCACAACCTCAAACTTTAAATGACACTTGGCAAACACAAGTCTCCAGGTTGCAAAAGGAGCACTTATTATGTAAGAACGATATGCTAGTTTTAGCATTTACTATGTAAGAACGATATGCTAGTTCACCAAAAAAGGACCATGCTAGTTAGGAGCATTTATTATGAAAGAGCAGACATTTGCTAGTCAGCATTTTTATTTTAATTGTTGAACTCAGCAGAAATTCACAGTATACTGCGTTTATCAGACTTCATTGCTTTAGTGCAATCAATAGAGCTCTTCGGTTGAAATCAAAATTTCTTAAATTCGCTTTAATACAATACTATTCTCATATAATTACTTGCTTGCAATGACATGATGTTTGTAGACGAATGAATGATTCAGAATACTTCTGTATGCTCAAAAATAATTCAGGTTGAATAGAGATCAGCAGCTCATACATGCATTTGACGTGTGATCAGTACCCTAATCCTATTTAGCCCGGCATATTTCATACCCCTATTTCACCCGGGCGGGTCAATATGACGCCACCTTCTAAAATTTGCCTGGGGCGTCGTGAAGTCTCCAAACTTGGCAGGATTATAGCCGCACCATTCTTCTTTACGTTTTAGCTGCAAAAGCCATGTCTACTTCATCTAAAAAGTAGTGGCAGGGTCCCAAATAGACCACCCTTTTTTTGTTTCCATTATAAATTACAAAATTTCTGGAAAAACATACCCTCACTTTCAAGTCATGTAGAGGTGTTTCAGGTGCAGAAGGCATGCTTTGTGATACTAAATCATAAAGTGTAATAAATATACTGCATTTCTGGCGAGTTTGAGGCCATCTGGACGTGTCGGCCAAATTTTATGGAAGAAAAACGAAAAAAATGGTTTTCGAAAATTTTTCCTCCCACCTTCGACAAGTAGCTACCCTACCCAAGTGAAATGCCTGATATGGTTCAAAATCCCTGTAAAACATGTCAAAAAATTTCAGGTTCGTAGATTTTACCGCTTTTGTGATGTTTAAAAAAAATCGATGGGGTAGGGTCATCCCCCCGGGCTAAGTAGGGTTAAGAAGGTTGCCTTGCCTAGGACATTCTAAAACAAACGCGATTCATACCAACCGCGTTATTGGAACAATTCCAGAGTCAGTCATTCCTTATTTACCACATCTTTCAAGCCATTCAAGCAGAAGTAACCTAGACAAACATCATGAATTGTCTTACCAAATTTCTCCAAATCTGCTTTGTTGATTTGAAATCGGTAGTTAGAGCTACCATCTATAATGAAACAAAGTATTCACAAAGAATCAAGAAAAGAATACCATTATCTTATGATGTCTAATACATTATCCGATAAGTCAATTTTAAACCTGTAATGGTCTTACGAAAATGGAATCACAAAATATGAACATTAATGCATGTTGCTACATCATTGTTCTCAATGAAGTTGGAAGTACGCAGGTGTATCAAGAAAGCAAGTCCCCTGCGGGTCCGGGTCCCGGACGTACTATGAAGAGCACTGACACGACAGAGTGGCCACAGATTCTTGTATTCCTTGAATGTTCTTAAGTTTTGAATGACCTTCTATTTGTCTTAGAAAAGGTATTTCTTTCGAAACCCTTGTCTTTTCTTGCATTTTTCATCTCTGCAAAATGTTTTATTTCTTCAACTGGAAGATGAGTTATTAACACTACTTACACTGGGGGAGGGACAACAGTCCTCCAAGAAGATTTTTTAATATAATTCTTGAACCGTTAATACTACAAAGCCAAAATTTTGTGATTTTTAATATTTGTGCTTAAAAAAGGCAATCCAAATAAATTGTCTACGATAACACTTATGTATATTTTATGAGCTTTTTGAAGAATTTCAGAAACTTTTTTAAATCTGAAAAATATATTTTCTTGATTTTTACTGCAGATGCAGTGCGCTATTCCTAGCAATGCCGGCTTTGAATAAAAATAGCTGCAACTAGGAACAGCAACAACAACGACAACAACAACAACAAAAATGATCAAAAAGCATTTACATGTGCACAAAAATATGGCCAATTTTTTCGTGAAGACACTGCAGATTTTGCTGATATCAGCAAAAGTACGTAACTTTACGTAGCTAGTCATTATCATTCTTGGAAGAGATAGATACTTTGATCTCAAGAGAACAATGCCTAGTTAGTGTCTATGATAATGATGAAACCATCACAACCACAAGGTCAATGAACCGTGACGCAACACAGGTAACGAAATCTGGGATCAATCCTGCGCTGAGGAAACCATGTCTCCTTGCGACACCGTTTGAGTGTCAAACGAAGCGGTATTGCACCGGTTGCTGCACCCAACTGCTCACGGTGCTGTCACAGGTAAGAGAGGATTTCTTCTGTTCTATGTTATCTTTGGTGTTATCAGTTAATCTCGTGCGATCATGCCTATACAAAAGTGTCCATATGCAGATTGCTCGTTACAGACGTCACAGATGCTCAAGCTACGACACTCCTGCAGATGCACGTTGCTGCTGGACACAACTCAGGCGTTCAAACAACTCCTAATACGACAGTCAAAGTCTAGAAAGTTAAACGACCCACTATACACCCTGCTGGCACCAGTGAGGAATGGTCCTACTTCAAGACGAGATGGGCAGATTACAAAGATGCCACGAAAGCCTCTGGGAAGGAAGCCGAAGATGCTGTCTTGGCGGCAATAAAGACTTTGGCAGTTCGAGAAGAGAACACGATGGTCGCTCGAGTAGCACTCTATGAGATGCGACAAAACCACGAAGAAACTATCAGATCTTTCGGTGCGAGAATTCGTGGTCAAGCTGGCGTTTGCAAGTATCTTCTGAATTGTCCCTCTTGTGGATCGGAAGTGAATTACACCGACAGCATCCCACGTGATGTGCTTACCCGTGGTATCGCCGACCAAGAAATTCAACTGGATCTTCTTGGCAGTATGAACCAAGACATGAATCTTGAAGAAGCCTTCAGGTTTATTGAAGCCGAGGAAGCAGGCACACGTTCAGCCCAAAAGCTAATGGAAACACATGGTGTCACTGGCTCACGGTCTAGCTCATACCGTCAAGCTTCCAAAGTCGCAAGATATGCACATAAACCCGACAAAACCGAGCTCTGCAATTACTGTGGAAAGCAGGGACATGGTAAACATGCACCAACTGGAACCCGCAAGTTAGTATGCTCTGTTTATAACCGGAAGTGTTCATTCTGCAACCGACTACATCATTTGGAATCTGTCTGTCGACAGAAGAAGTTCACCGAACCCTAGGAGGGTGCTATATTCGACTCCGTCTATGCTGCCACCACCATCCATTCATATGGGAAAAAGCGATCAATTCTGCTTGACCACCACATCTACAACAGCATAAATGATAGCTGGATTAAACAGTAGTCAAGACCTCAACCTTACATCCATCTTCAGGTGTCTACCCACCCATCAGACTACAAAGCACTCGGATTTGTGATGCCCACCAACCTCAACTTCGCTCGTATTGCATCAATGGCTGACACAGGCTGTCAAGGCTGTTTGACTGGCATGACCGTTGCAAAACGCCTTGGCTTCAGCAAAACAGATCTTGTTCCTGTCTCCATGGAAATGAATGCAGCGATAACTAAGGCATTCAAATTCTGGGGGCAGTCATCATTCAATTTTCAGGGAAATTAACAAATGGCAAACCCAGCAGATCACCTAAGTAACCAATGACACTGACAAGCTGTTCTTGAGCCGACAAGCATTCATTCAGCTGGGAATGATCCCCACTCCATTCCTTACTGTAGGAGGTGCAGCAATGCCTAGTAGCAACCTTAACTCGGTAGAAACTGTCAGCATCCAGGAAACCGGGTAATCCGACCAAGTATCCTCAGGTGAAGTTGAAAGACCGGTTTATCGTCCAGAAGAGATATTTGGCTATACCAAGCCATATACCCCTCCCTCCATCTGAACAGAATGTGAGTCGTCCTCGAGAGTGGCTGCTTGACCGTTACAAATCAAGTACATTGAACACCTGCAAGCATCAGTTGTTACCGACGATGGAGGGACCACCAATTCGACTGATGGTTGATCCGTCTGCCACGCTCGTTGCCAAACATAAACCAATACCAGTTCCACTTCACTGGCAGGAAGAAGTCAAATCAGGCCTGGACTAAGATGTGCTGTGAAGTGTCATAGAACCAGTACCAGTTGGATAGCCAGTTATATGGTGTCATCAAATGATTTTAGTTGCAAAAAGCGATGGAAAACCGCGCCGCACAGTAGATTTGCAGTCTATTAATGCCTACGCAACACGTGAGACTCATCACACCCAGTAACCCTTTCATCGACCTCGGCTAGTACCTCACAACACCAAGAAAACCGTCTTTGACTTCTGGAACGGATACCATAGCGTGGCACTGCATCCTGGCGACCGGCACTTGACCACTTTTATTACACCCTGGGGGCGATACAGGTACAAATCTGCACCTAAAGGATATAAGGCATCTGGTGATGGCTATACCAGGCGCTTCAAAAGATCGTTTCTGACATCCCCAACAAAGTGCAGTGTGTCGATGATGCCCTGCTCTGGTCTAGTACCATAGAAGACAGCTTTTGGCAAGCAGTCAAATGGTTGGACATTTGCAGGAGACATGGCATCACTCTTAACCCCACTAAATTCATCTTTGCCGAAGACATTGTCACATTCGCAGGATTCGAAATCACAAGAGATAGTGTGCGACCAGCTAGAAAGCCTGGAGTCCATACAAACTTTTCCGACACCCACCAATCTTACAGACGTTTGCTCGTGGTTTGGTCTGATAAATCAAGTGTCTTATGCATTTGCCTCAGCTGAAAAGATGCTCCCATTCCGAGAGCTGCTAAAGCCAAAGACACCATTCATCTGGACTACTGAACTAGATAGACTCTTCAACGATTCTAAAAAAGTGATACTCGAGGAAATTGAAGAAGGTGTGCAAATCTTCTATAAAAGCAGACCAACTTGCCTGGCAACTGATTGGTCGAAGGCCGGATTGGGTTTCTGGTTACTGCAAAAGCATTGTGAATGCTCCAATATACAGCCCTTCTGCTGTAAAACTGGCTGGAAAACAACCCTGGTGGGGAGCCGCTTCACACACAGTAATGAGCACAACTATACACTGATTGAAGGTGACGCTCTTGGTGTAGTTGACGCCCTCCACAAAACCCGCTTTTTTGTGCTCGGTTTCCAGAACCTTCTTGTTGCTGTTGACCACAAGCCCCTAGTGAAAATATTCGGAGAAAGATCCCTACGCAATCTCAAGGAGAAGACCTTACAATATAGATTTAAGATAGTCCATGTTCCCGGGGTAAAGCATAAAAGTATCCTGCACATGGCAAAGTTACTTCAGAAGATCCCTCCTCACGCAATGTTGAGTCCGAAGAAGATTTATCGTTTCTAGCTGGCCGGTGCAAACCAGAGTCACCACCGTCCGTTGACATTAAAACTGAGATCATACCACTACTAGTCTCCTCTCTCACCTGCATCAAGACTGTCACATGAGATGATGTCCAACAAGCCACAAATAATGAACCAGATATGGTTCAGCTCTTAAAAATTATTTTAAATGGCTTCCCACGCACAGGGCATGACATGCCGGCCGCCCTGGTACCTTACTTCAGATTAAAGAATCACCTTTCTTTCATCGATAGCGTCGCCTTGTACAAAAATGGTTTTATAATACCACCCAGTCTGCGAAAAGATGTCCTCAGCTCCCTCCACTCAGCCCACCAAGGTACCACAGAAATGACTGCCAGAGTTGAAGACTCTATCTTTTGGTCTGGAATTACGCACGACATCCAGAAACTTCGGGGAAGCTGCAATGACTGCAATCGCATCGCTCCGTCCAATCCATCCCTACCACGATATCCTCCGAGTACACCAGCATACCCATTCCAATGTATATGTGCTGACTACTTCAAGTGCAAGGGAACCAACTATGTTGTAGTTTTCGATAGGTACTCTAATTGGCCAGTCGTCGAGAAAGCAGCCGTAGGTGCAACTGTATTGATTAATACTCTCCAACGAATCTTCGTCACATTCCTACATTGCTGGGGAGTCAATCATAGGCTATCATCAGTTGCGTTTCCCCATTTCAACTGTAGAGCCGAAATCGGAGTGAAGATCATCAAGCACATGCTCATGTCAAACACAGATTGCAAAGGCAGCCATTATACTGATTCCTTCCAGAGGCCCATCTTCCAGTGCAGGAACAATCCTGACCCAGAAACTAAACTATCTCCTGCAATGCACATATTTGGCCACCCCGTACGAGATTTCATTCCCATCTTACCTGGCAGATACAAATCGCATCGCACTTGTGAAGAAACAGGCTCAGCAAAGGAAGAAGCTCTCCGCAATCGTCATATGCGTGCTGCTGAACAATGGGCTGAACACACCCACCGATCCCCACCGTTGTCCATTGGTGACCACGTCAGAGTGCAAAATCAGACTGGCTTGCATCCAACAAAGTGGGACAAGACTGGAGTAGTTGTCGAAGTGCACCAATTTGACCAATATGTTGCACGTATCGATGGCTCGCGACGTGTTACCTGCGGAATCACAAATTCTTACTCAGATTCATCCTAGTCCAAAATGAGAAGCCAAAACGCAGCATCCAGGATGACATCAACTTGCTTCATAAGTATATCCAGCCTAACAAGTTGTCAGCCCAAACACCAGCCGTACACCTACCCACAACCGACCGGCCTCCGGTGGGATCAACTGTGGAGTCACCTGTTTAATAACCTGATGGAACTGTTTCACCTACACCTACGACACCTGCATGTAACCTACCAACAATAGATATGGGAAACACGGGCCTGCTTCTCCATCTATGACACGCTTGGACACCCAACTTCCTCTTGATTCATCAGAATTCCTCCTTTAGCCCTGCGACGATTGCTGGATTATAATAAGAAAGGACTCAAGGAAGCATAGTACAAATTAGAACGCATTTGTTGCATAGATCACCCTTTCACTCCCTGAAAGCTTGGGCGGAAGATAGAAATATTATGCTCTTTATGCATGCACTCTATTATTTTCTATGACATGCAAATGCATCTTATCTTGTTTGATACGCATATGCATGTAATATTCACATGCAGCTAGTCATTATCATTCTTGAAAAAGATAGGTACTTTGATCTCAAGAGAACAAGCCTGGTTATTGTCTAGATATAGCAGACTTCATCTGTGCAAAAATTCAGACTCATAGCATATTAAGCCTTATTAAATAAAGGCAGGTAGTTTTATCCACTTCCACTGTAAATTGGTTCTTGAAAGGGGCCCAGTGTATATAAGGTTAAAAGGACACAACGGTCAAAAATGAAATTTTAGCTCAACAAAATGTGACACACAGTATTTATTTCATGACAAAAGCTAGTGTAGTTCTGGAAATATTTAGTTGCAAAGTCCAGCAGCTACCACGTTGCCACTAATTATGCATGATGTCACTGGCGTAACACTCAAATTATCTACACTTTGTTTCCAACATACTCCACATTGAATCATTGTAAGGGGTTGTCACTTTCATTTCATCATAAACCTAAGCAATATGTTTAACATTCAATGAAGAAAATAACATAAGGTTTTGTGTCACTGAGGATATAGCAATGCTTAGCAAGAGACTCCGATGACATCATGAAAAATCAAGATGGTAGCTGCCAGATTTTGAAAGTAAATATCTACAGAACTAAGCAAGCAACTAAGCAGTTTTTTGTGATGTTGATGGGATATCCCATGTTTTATTGTGCTCTATCATCTGCTGAAGTTTCATATTAGACCATTGTTCCCCTTTAAGAACCAGCTGGCTAGGTTTCGACCCAGGCTCCAGTAATAATTAAAATGAATGCAAGAGAGCTTCATTACAAAAAATCATCTTGTTTATTGTGTTCTGGAGTATTGAACCATTAAAAAGCAATATGTCATAATACATGCTGGATCTGTTAATTGCGATAATTCTTGGTACTTCTGTTACAGGGATATTGTCTGATAGAATTCATAAAAAATATGTTGTTAACTGTAGTTAACTGTTCAAATGCAATCGTCTGCTTGCTAGTACTAAGAAAAATATTTCTGTAGTATCTACTAGTACCATTCAGGACATTTTCATACACACATTTTCAATTTTCAGTCCATATAAATACAAATCATTGACTATGAGTTTTGCATATGTTGGTTTGCCACAGTTAGAATTGCACACAGGCCGATAGTGTGTACGCTGCCGACACACCACCCTATAATCTCATTTTAACTCATCGTAATTTTGGAAGAAGGCTGCTGGTGGCCAGTTCTGATTAAGAGCAAAGTTTTGGGTGCTAAACTGGAGCAATTGGTCAGGTAATTGCTTTAACAATACGTTATCTGTCGCAGGTTTCAAGGTAAATCATATCAGCCCAAACTATATCCTTCTTTACCGGAGTTTACCATTGCATGTTCGTCCTGATCATAACGATGAATCATGTGTGATAAATATGGCGTACATTTTCTTATTGGCGTGTGCTTAAACTCGAGCTCATCTCGAGACTCGAGTGCATCTAGAAGTGGTACCTGATATGAATGCAGTTGCTCTCGTTCGTGGCCTTCGTAAGTTTACTGCTAGACCCGGAGCCACATAGGCTATTTTTAGCGACAATGCTAAACCTTTAAAGGCTGACAGAAACAGTGCACAGAAATTCAATTTAGCATAAGCTCCTTGGTCAATTGGAGCATTTGAAAGGATGGTAGGTGTGACTAAGCGATGCTTGAAGAAGGTTTTCGTAGTTCATTCTTGACTTATAAAGAATTGGAAACATTTCTTGAGAGTCAGGTAAATGATAGACCTATCTCTAACATAGATACCGATTCCTTGATTGAACCTTATCAAATACTTATCACATAGGCCATGCGAAAGTTGAAAATATTGTACAATACGCATTTCAAAGGAAACAATGTATTTCATTGATATAGCATCAACTTCTGCTTGGCTTCCAATTTGGAAACGTTTTTGGCTGAAACCGATTGGTGATGTTCCCAAAAAATTCAAGTTGATACAAGAACTTTGGTGCATATGCACTAGGTGTGAAGTTCATAATTCTACAAAGTATAGGACAGAATAGTACAGCAGCATAAATTCATCTACGTTTGAGATTGATCTGCATTTGAGATCTTGATTTGAGTGTCCTGTTCATCCGGAACAAGTATGAGTAGTATATAGTATAGGAAGAATATCTCTGAGAGCCCATACCACCAAATTTTCTCTCCAACTCTAGCTATGGTAATGAAATTTGCATGGATATTAAGCATTTATAAGCAAATGATTTGAAATAGGATAAAATTGCTGACCTCATTAATTACACATAATGTCATCAACTAAATACACACAGGTCATAATTTTCAGTCGAAAATAGGAATTGTTGAGCATTCGCCCAAAATGGCAGGGAAACTCAAAAGTTATCAAAAAACCATTGTTCTAGCTATAAAATAGCACCACATGATGGTGTCAGGCTCATACCACACATTTTACGCAGTTTTGCAGTAATTTAACTCAAAAACGTGACTAAAGGGCCTTACTATCTGCTAATTAGGCCTAAATTTTAAGTGAAGATGTCCAAAAAGGACATACTAAAACATTCAATACACGGTTATCACAACCTGTCAAAAGGTATCATTAGATGGATTTCTCACCTGAATGTTCACAACAACGGGAAGCTCCACCCCAGATACAATTCAACGTTCCACAACGCAAGCCTGCAGCACATTCCTCATTCGACCGGCACTCCCCTGGTAGGCACAAAATGAATAACACAAGATCAGATACAGCAGTAAACTATACTGACAAATGAACACAAGGATCTCAAACTGAAATAAGCAGAGAATCTGACCATCACTACCACAATAATACATGACAGCATATGACCTGTTGTAGATAGCAATAATGTGTACCTGATATGTAAGTTATCAAGCAAAGTGTACACTAAAATTATGCACAAATATTTGGCCTGTCTTGCTACATCTATGAAATTTTAAGAAGATACTATTTGCACATGCAGCTCCTTTCAATGTCCTTTGTGAATTTACAAAGGCAAATAGTTCATAATGCCAAGACATACTTCACCCTACATGCTGTAAGCAGTAGATGTGACCAGGGTATAGACCAGTGAGGTCTACTTTACCAGGCCTGAAATAGTGGCGGACATTGGATATTTTGTCCTTAAGAGGAAAATTATACTGATTTTTAAATAGTTCCGAAACAAAAATGACCGCCACAGGTTAGGATATTTCTGGCCGCGCTTGCTCTTCGATTACTTATAAAAAGAGTGCCAGTTAGCCAGTGCAAGAAGTAGACACTCTACTGCAATTGGAAGATTTGCTACCGCACACTTAACGTTTGCCAGCATATATTATGAGCAAAAGTAGGAAAATGCTGATGTGGAGAGCTCATGCCCTGTGTATGCCTCAAAGTGATATTAGATGGCGGAGACACAGTAGTACTCAAAAATATAACAACCAGCACAAATTGATTCGTGCATGCGTGGTGGTACGTTCATATTTTTATACTCCATAATGCTTGGCTTGCATCAAATGGTTTTCAGCTTAAGTATAACCTACTGAACGATGCTCCATGGCACTGTAGCACGGAGCAGTGGTTAGGCTTCATGATTTGATTCAAGAACCAAAAACAATGAAATGTTCTCAACAGTGAGTGTATTTCATAAAAAAAAGATTAGACGCTAAACTACCTACTGTACATTATTTTGCGCTGTCTATTGTATTTCCCTGTTTTCAAGCTCATGTACAAAAAAGCAAATTTTTGAATTTGAACAATTTAATTTAATCTTTGAAGAAAAGATCTGGATTTAAGCCAATGGGCTAAAGAAACAAGCGGCAAAAATTCCTCGATGAGGCCAAAAGGGTTAATGCACCAGAAACATAACGTATATTTTCACTATTGCCAAAAAGCATCCAGCATAATTCAAGAGGAAATCGTCATGAAGTCCCTGGACTACGTAAATCAAAGAGACAATATAATGTGGCCACAGAAAAGGGCGTTTTCCAATTACGAATTCTTTCAGAAGGAATCCGTGTAATCCGACAAATATCTATGGAGAAATAATGCACATAACTGATTGTGTATTTTCTCGAATGCTGAGAATCAGTCCACAATGAAGAGCTTTTATTGGGCTCTGAATTGAAGTCCACAAGCAAAAATCACAGGGAGCATATAAACAGAAAAAAGGATGAAGAAAATACTGAATGGTCGAATACTGGTGAGAATGTAAAGGACAAACAAAATGCTATGAAGAATGGTTTCAGTGTAGCAACACCATACAATTGTCAAATTAATATTACCTTCGCCAGCCTGGCAAGGGGTTTCAGCTGTACAGCAACCACTAAGTTGTCCATAGCATCGGTAATCATCTAGAGGTAGATACAATAGAAGCTTGAGAAATTGGGACTCCAAGAGAGGCACTTGGTCCTACTATTTATATTTTTGTTAAATGTAAAGGTGGGCTAACCTTATTGACTGCACAGCAAGAACAATTACATCGACAAACGCACCTGCAGGATGTTTTTCAATTCAGCCTGCGCAAAGCCTAAAATTAAAACTCGTGAAGGAGCGCAACGTCGTAAAATTGTATGGAATATTAAGGTATTTCCACAATTTCATCGGCCAACTCCGACCCAAAAATAAATGACCCTAGTTCTTATGATAAAAACGATCCTGTGATGATTTTTGAGTTCTATTTCCTACATCACGCGTTTGCTTGGAGGACATGCGGAAAATCATTGTTCCACGGTCAGCATATCAGCCAGCACTTCGGCAGCCATTAATTGATTCTGTTCACTGTTATCCGTCGCAATTCAAACAGCTATCTTGAAACGCGTTAGAACTTCAATGCAGTTTTTGTTCTTGGCATAGACATATAAGTTGTGTTGTTATGGAAATGGGTTAACCACGCGCCAGTCTCAGCTGTCCATCATGTAAATACCATGGAAGCCTGCTGGGCTTCTTTTTGGGCTACTTAAGATATATTTTAAAACGATTTTCATCACTACAGCGATACAAGAATGAAGTTTAGACCTAATATTTGCGTTTATCATGGTCATACTCAACAGTTGAGAAGAGCTTCGTTTGGTGTCCGAGTTTTCCTTTATTCAAAACATTTACAGCATTATATTGCTAAGTAAAAAATGATCGACATGAAACCAGCAAAACATCCCATCATGATGATATTTAGAGAAAAAAAATTCACTTGTTTTGCCCAGTAGACATTATTGAAAATATGGCTGATAGCTCAATTCTCACAATAGGAATCTGCGGGGCTTTTTTCTATTCAATCTAGAAAGCAATTCTCCAGGTTTCAGCTAGATAGCATTTTTTCAGGTGTTTTCATAGAACGACCAAGTTTCAGCTTGATAGCATTTCTTCAGGTGTTTTCATTCAACGATCAAGTTTCAGCTTGATAGCATTTCTTCAGGTGTTTTCATTCAACGATCAAGTTTCAGCTTGATAGCATTATTTCAGGTGTTTTCCTTCAACGATCAAGTTTCAGCTTGATAGCATT
>JAOBRC010251797.1:0-14211 GCA_027575255.1 Scolionema suvaense
GATTAAGCCCCCAGGGACTTTTTTGGCAAAAGTGATTTTGGGGGGGGGGGCTTATTCGAGGGGGTGGGGGCTTATTCGAGGGGGGCTTATTAAATTCCTGTGCAGAAAACCTTTTCTGCTACTAGATTTTTAGTATCTTTTTGATGATTTGACTCATAAGTAAACATTTTTTTGGCATTCTGGATGAAATAAAGGCGCAGCGCATGGAAAAGGGCCTGGTCAACAATTATTTCAATCAAATATTGCAATTTTAGTTGGTTCTGACAGGTTTCTGAAAGGATGCAACGATTTCCTTTGAATGACACTTAATAGGGTGGGTGCTTATTTGCCAGAAATTAGTTTTGGGGTTGGGGCTTATTCGAAGGTGAGGGCTTAATCGAATCATTACGGTAATCATGATTATGGAACGAAACACATATGCTCACACTTGCAGAAATTACTGTTTGGCAGCCAATTGTAGGGGGGGAGAGAGTGAGACTTTTTTTGAAAAAAATATTTTGATTTTTTGCAAAGTTCCTTTTAAAAGAAGAAAGTGAATTTGAGAATTGATACTTTCAATTTCAAATTCTGAATCGAAAGTCCAAAAGCACATTCATATTTTTGAAACTGAGAGAAACGTTGGCACAAAATACAGCGTTAGATTTTTCAGTTTCAAAATGCTTAATCGGTACGGGCTATTCATAAGAAGGGACGTCGGCATTTTTAGTAAAATCGCTAAACGGGAGGGCTGTTAAACATTTGGAAATGTGTTGTGAAATTTTTTGAAAATTTGTTAATGCGTGGCCCCCTACAATTAGCTGCCAAAGAGTACATGGGCATGACATTAGAAGGAGCCAAGGACTCTATAGGCGTTCTGGAGAGTTCCAGCCTTTTTCAATTTCTGCAACATGAGTTCTGCAATTATGAAACTTATATCACATCTAGAAAAGCATCTAAAGCATATATTTCAGGATGGAATTTTATTATTTAGAATTTTATACTGTTCATCAGATCGAGGATCTTTGGAATGTCGCTGCCTTAACCCTATCCCAATCAGGTTTTTCATATTAGTGAAATGCAACGAGGGGCTTATTTTAATTCTATAAAGGTGGACTAAAGCTTGGTTTGTGAAATTAATTCGGAAAAATATTATTTCTGCACATTTGACCACGCAAGCAAAAGAGAGTCAACGCCCCCCTCTCCTGTCCGCCTGAGATAAGGATCAACTGACACTCACACGAATGTACCTTAAGGGAAGAAATTTTCGGGGGAATTAATTTTCGCAGTCCAATTTCTCGGACATTTCGCAGGAAATAATTTCGCGGTCGATGCTAAACAAAGCATTTCGCGGGAATAAATTTTCGCGGCTGAACGGATTTCATAAATTTTTGGGAAGTTATTTCCCGGTCAAAATAACGTTTCAGAATTGTCTCCATAATAGATAATCAATCATAGTTCAAAGGTAATTGATGAAAAATGCATTATTTTGAAGATTTTCGGAACTTTAGCATACTTTTGGCGGAGTTCGTTCTCGCAGTTCAATAGTATATAAATTTCACAGGAATCAATTTTCGCGGTTGAGGATTTTTGGAGGTAAAAAAAGGAATTTTATATTGAGGAATTGCCTAAAAACTGCGAAATCCGCGAAATTTTCTTCCCGCGAAAATTTCTTCCCTTAAGGTATGTACTCATACACGTGTCCACGTATTGATTTTTTGCAAGATTATTTCTCTGCATACATGATTTCTATGCTCCGCTTTTGCGACCTATGCGTCCTTTCATTTGATTATATATCACATGTATCGTCACCTTTCCTTTGTTGAGGGAGATTCCCAAATTAAAATTTGTAATCCGAACGCATTTTTTAACATTTGATTGGCTAACGTTATCGTCGCAGATGAAAAGTCGTTTGCTTTTCGATATGACTGAATTTTTTTGCCGCATTGTCTCGAATAGAGAGCCATTCAGTGTCATGCTTTGTTCTGATTTGACTTGCCTTATTTTTCTTTTCTTTTTTTTTTTCTTTTATTGTTTTTTCATTGCCAGTTTGTTCGTACTCCTCTTATACCTGGTGTATATTTTCCTGACATGAGCAAATGTTGACAAGCCAAACGCAAACTGTAGGTCGACTTCCAATCGGGTTAGCATTTTGGTATGGTCTCTTTAAATTCTTGTATTAGAAAGCTATTAATAAATTGTGCTAGTTTGTATAAACTCGTATGTTTCGTGCTATGATAGATTTTTGATTTTATGCTGGCAGCTGCGATCCTTTGTAATTATCGTTTTTGAGAGAAATAATTTCTGTTCTGTTCTAGTCCGATCGAATGTGACTTGACTTTTCAAATATTAGTTAACAACATAACTCGACCTACAAAATGCCGCCAGGACGAGTATATAGAAGCAGCCTACTAGCAGGGTTTTGCGACCATGGTATCGATTGTATCAACTTTTAGCACTATCTGCTTGCCCGCGCTGGCTTTTTGAACCTTCATAAAGGCAGGGGGACATAGTTGGCAATATGTTTCAAAATTCGATACCCGCACTTACTACACTACGGCATGCTGCTGCTAGATTGCTGATCGACACCACAAAACAGGCATTCGATGGCGCTGCTTCACGTAACACCAATGTAAGACACAGCTGTCATTCAATGGGAAAACGTCAAAGGCTCATTTCGTTGGGGTAATTATCAACCTGTTGCATGCGTCAATGCGTCTGTCTGCCATAGACCCAATAAGTATTCCCTTGGAAATCTTTCTCGTTGGTAACACCCTGAAGTGGGAATGTTCACTATCTAAATGGCATCCACCTTTTAAAAAGTAACAGGCAAGCTCTTCCACGCATTAGTTCAAGTCATTAAAACGACATTTCTGAATAATGGGCGTTGAAAAGCGAGTTTTAAGTATATGCAACAAAAAAATGCAGGATGAAACTAAAAGTGTTCGGCATGAAAGGCCATTATTGCAGGCCAGTTTTACGGAGACGTGATTAAAAATTTTTCTGTGAAGTTATGGACCAACTTTTCATTGGTTGTATCTAATATTCAGTTCTTGAAATCTGGTGATGCGAAACACCAACCCATGTTCTAAACTCAGATTTTCATGCTTTTGAGAGCGACCTTGTGTTGGTCTCTTTATCAGGGAACAAAATCTCGCGGTCTAAAAACCCAAAACCTCTACAATTTTTATCGTATATAAACATAACTACCTTTTTCAGCTAAGGCTTACATATCCTTAACTAAGGCCAGAATTAGCCAAAGAATATTTTTAGATTGTTCTTATGTAAAATTTACAGCAATTTCTATTGCTAAAAATATCGGTTTTTGGTACTCAATCAATAGAAAGCTACCTAAAGGGTAGCCTTCGCACACGACGCAACGATAGAGAAATCGTATAGGGTCTTTGCACCGGCGCTTGTTTTGCCGTCCGGTTGCTTCTCCGTGTTCTATTGTTAACTAATTATGCCAATGCTGACACATGCAAGAATTAATGCATAATTTTTCAGCTAAACATAAATCCTGGTTTTCACTGACCGTAAGCCAATCGTAAGATCGTCGTAAGATAGCAGGAAAAGCTTTCAGACACATTGTTCTTCCAGTTGCGATGCAGATCTTTATCTCATCATTGCGAGGAAAAACTTTTTGACTTGACGAACAAAGACATTAGCCATCGTAGACATGTGCGATAGCATTTTACGATCAATGAAAACCAGGCTTCCGTGATTGGATGAGCATTAAATTATCGTGCTGATAATGCGCGTAGATAGGTGAGTATGCGCTTTGCAGAGAATAATTAGTAAAGGCTGGACAACAACTTGTGCTCTGATTCAAAGACCCTATACGATGATCAAAATCATTAAGGGTCTTGTACGAAGGCTACCTAAAGGGCAGAAATTTTTGGATAAAATCGCTAAATTAAATTCCTTTATTACTTCCGAAAGCACTCAACCGCAAAATTAATTCCCGCGAAATTAATCCATCCACCATCAACCGTGAAAATAATTTCCACGAAAAATGCAACAAAACTCCAAAAATGTATTGTTAAAGGCTTACTGGAATTTGCCAAATTTCGCAAGAAATTTTCGCTCGCAAATGGGAGTAAGCTGATAAATATAGTACTGTAGAAGGGGTGGTTAATGCCCAGAATAGTGGGTGTAGAGCACAAAAAAGTGCACTTCATTTGGGGGCGAATTAGGTCCTATCAATGTCACTCTTGCTACCACTTTCACGCCACTGGCTGAAAAACATAACCCATTGTACTCGGCGCAGGGGGGAATATAAGTGAGATATGGAAATCGTTCGAATTAATAGAGAAAATCGCTCCAATCAATCATTTTCACTTTCGCTTTTCAGCCATTGCTTCCATTGGGTGGGCCTTCTCAAACGTCCATCTAACTCGCCTAACTCTGCTCGAACTTTGCATCACTGAGGAGAAGATCAAGATAATAAGGCATATACATATCAAAAATGCAATGTATGCTTGCTTACCAGCTCATGCACCTTTCTCACGAAACGATCATTGAAAGGGCTGAACAGGAGACATGGACGCGCTTCGGCCTGATTAGGCCTCATTAGCATGCTACATGGAAATTGCAGGATCCTAATGTCAGATTTTCTAGACCATGAGGGAAGCACCATGATGCACGACATCGAATGTTTCTAAAAACAAGTCTAAGAGATCTTCGTATTTTGTTACGACTTAAGGCTATTCCTGACGTTAAATATTTCGCACAACAAGGCAATTTCGGATGTTTGTTTACTTTGTCCAGGACTTTTTGCATTTAATGTAATGCAATCTTTTTGCCACCTGCTCTATTCATCATCAAAGATATGGTACTTCGAAAGTAGGTGTAGAAAGCAGCATCTCCATAAATACGGCTCCAAATGCTGGACCGAAGCCTTGGCGTCAATTTGCATAACTGAAAACATTTGTCAAAGACGTTGAACGTTTTCCATTTTTAGTACTGAAAGTTTTTTCACGGGTTTTTAAAATTTGAGCTACATATTTTAACAGAATTTAGAAGGAAGGATCTCAATTGAATCAAGAATATTGGGCATCGGCATTCTTGATTGAATCAAGAAAGTTATTTTGATTTTCTTGATTGAATTGACTGGAATGAACATCGGCAATAGATGTGAGTAAAATGATATTGAACCAAGTTTTGTTTTTCTTATATAAGAGGTAAGTAAACAACAGAAACAATGAACTTCAATATCAACAGAAACAATGAACAACAGTAAAAATAGTTATTGAGCTATATGCTCTCTTTGCCTTAGTGTGATGGAGCCAAAAGCAATCAGTACTGAAAGTTTCTGATCAAGTTTGAAAGCTAGTGCATGGTTTCTTACAAACGGGTTTCTTATAGAAAACAATACGTATATTTTTCCATCTTATCTAGCAGTTTGAGTGCTAGACATTATTTTACATACATGAATCGCCAAAACTTTCGGCCGATAAAGTTTCGGTGAAAAATCTTTTGGAACTGTTTCTCAAAATGTCGGACAAATGTTTCACTGCAATTTTGTAATCATAGAAATTTTCATAGAAGATGGAAGGTCTAAAGAAGGATTAGTTGAGTTGAAGATTGAAGATGACATAAGGAGTACTTTATTCGAAGCCCATTCGGAGACACTTTTGCCAGAGGAAATTTCGCGAATTTGGGCCCATTCGCAAACGTTTATCTCGCGAAAATGCTTAGAAACGTCCGCACGCGAAAGTTTATCACAGGAATCTTTTTCCAAAACGTGATTTCACGAAAGTTTTCTCAGTCAATGTTCATTTTAGAAGGGGATAAAAGAGGTTTAGGACCTTGCGAACTCGCAAAAATGCTTTCTTTTCGCGCAAATTTGTCTCGCGAATTTTACTGACTCTTGAAGTTTATCCAAAAAGTTTCGCGAGTTTTCCACCTCGCGAAAGATTCTATCGCAACAGTTTTTCCGAATAAAAAGTATCCTGAACGCTTTCAGATAAAAATTGAAACTAATTTCTATTACAAGCACCACAAATGAACGCCAATTACCTTAATTCACTCAAATTTCGCACGAGTTTTATTTTCGCGGAGGGCTGTTGGGCGAAAATCTGATTTTCGCGCAGAAGACTTTAGCTCGAAGTTTTCGCGCATGCATAGTCCATAAAATCAGACTGATTTATTGAAAAAAAACAGCCTACAAATAGATACTCATGTGCAGTTGTGAAGATTAATAGTGAGAAAATAAGATGCAAAGATGTTGCAAAAGAAAAAAAATCAGTTCTGTAGTTTCTTTTTTATACGTTTCGCGCAATCGTATTTTCGCGCACACCGCCATTTATGAAAAATTTCGCGCAAATCATATTTTTGCGCGCTCAAATGCGCGAAAAATAGGTATTTTCGCGCAATCAATTTTTCGCGCATCGGCTTACGGGGAAAATTAAATGTGCGCAAAGTTTGAGTGAATTAAGGTACTGATTATGCAGTTGTAAGCCTGCAAACAGCAGAAAATTTCGGAGGCATATTCCCGAATCTTTAGAGGGGATGACAGTCAAGTTATCTAAGCAAAGGAGATTCAGGTAAGTAAAAAAAGATTTCTTAGATTTTTCGATTCGAAAATTTGGTAAAATGGTCCAAAGATCATTATGTACACAATTTACGTAAAATGACAGTGACATCTTTAATGCACTCAAAAATAGTGTTCGTGTGAATTAAAGCTTGAGAACCAAAGCTGAAAAGAACAAAAAGAAATCCAAAAGTTTTGGGCAAGGCAAAATATATTGTGGAAGAAGCCTTGTCGTTGTCACACTGAAACAAAACCGAATTTCGGTCAATTATATGAAGTTACTTGCCCTGCAGGAGCCTATGTCCCCATACACGTGATTCGCAAATTCGAACTTTCGGCAATTCGAGCGATTTTATCGGTTGAAATGGTTGAAATTTAGCTCGTTAATTCGAACTTTGGCCTGCAAAGGTGACGATATTCAGGAAAACACATACAATTTATTACAACACTATGTCTTTCAGTTTATTTATGTTTGGTAAATCAGAAGACCCAGAACAGCATTAAAGAGATTTTAACGTTTAATACCTTCATCTGTTGACTTTTAACTGTTCTGAGTACGTTGTAGGGGTTTAGAGTTACGAAGAAAGAAAGAGATACTGTGTTTGTCAAGATTTGCCATTTTACCTCAACTTTCGACTATTCGAACATTTGTTAATTCGAACATTTTTGTCGGACCCGTGCCTGTTCGAATTAGCGGAGAATGTAATGTCTGCTGTACATTACTTAATACAGCCAACTCTCCAATTAGCGGAGATGGAGGTGGTTGTCCGTTAATTAGAAGTTTCTGCCTTTTAGAAAATTCTGAAATGATTTTGATACTAGGTAAAACTAAGGTATTTAGAAGGTAAAATTTGCTTTGAAAGTTGGCACTATGTAAATTAATCCGTTAATCAGAGATTGTGCACCTTTTTGATTGTCCATTAATCGGAGAGTTTACTGTAGTTTCCACTAATAACCATACTCCTCCATTTTGTTCAGCAGCTTCCCTTTTTATCGTACTTGGGAGAGCACTGGATTTCCAAAAACCGTATCATCATATCGGAAATTTTTATGCGTACGGTCTTTGAAACCTGCCGGCACGGTAAACTGTTTTATGGATCATTGTTGCTGATATATATATTTATAAAAAGTATATTGCTATAGCGGTAAAACAACAACGAATGTTTTTACGGTTTAACCCTACTAAGCCCGGGGGGGAGGGGGCAATGGACCCGACCCCACATATTTTCTGAAAAACGACGAAAAGAGGAAAGCTGCGCTTTGGTGACTTTTCCTAAATACAGGGTGCCCACTGCTACTGGAAAACCTGAAAATCCTGGAAAACTACTGGAACAAAAAAATATACTGGAAAAGTACTTGAAAACTACTGGATTTTTTAGAGAAAAAATATTGTACTGGAAAATAGAAAACTTCCACTGGAAATCCTGGAATATCTGCAATTTACATTTACTTATTTATTTATTTTTTTGCTGTTTTTGTGTTCTGTGCGAAAGAGACTTGCTCATCATTTTTAGCCTTGAAACTATGTTTTTAGTCTCCTTTTTGCCTCTTGAGACTTCATTGAACCTTCCTATACTACTATTCTAACTTTTTATTTAGATTATTATCTCTGCAGATGTAGATACGAGTAGCAAGAGAGGTGTTAACTTGTTTAAGTCAGTCTGGCTTGTAGATGTTAACTGTAGAGCCAGGTTTGGTGCTGATTCTAACGTGCCACATGCCCGATGCAAGCTTTGCTTTAAACTTTAGATCGCGATCAGGAATGATAGCTGGGATAGCAGAATAATCTATGAATGCATGTAATATAAGATATATAGTGATCGGAAAAGAAATATCCGTGTGTTAACAGTTTAATCGAAAGTTCTTTCAGTTTCTGTGTGGTGTTTGCCTAGCACATATTCTTGGGATAATCTATAAATTCGAGAGGATTGCTGTAGCCCACCGGGGGATGACGCATAGCCTTGGCTTGGGTGCTTATGGTTAATACAGTGAAGGTGTGGGATGTGCAGCCGATTCGTGGTATAAGTCGTGGTCTTACGCCTTGAGTTGCCGTACTCTCATTCTGAAGCTGCGATACCACGGGCCTCATTCGTGAGGTTGTTTCGTGACCTCTGCCATACCCTTTCTAAGGGCTTTTCTAAGCACTGGGCTCTGTGTTAGTGGGCTACGCTACGCAACAACGATACGATTTGTGTAGACTTCTAGATTGTGTGTTATGGGCTAGGATGCGTCTGGGCGGACAGTGTCTGAGGACTTGGCTGGTGTCTTGCAGGAGGCAGGGGATGCTGACTCTAGGGCCCGCACCAGATCCCAACCACCAGTTGAATTTTTCATCTTTCCTGGTGGTTTCAACTTCTCTTAGATGACAGTACCTCCCAGATCTCCATGGATACGGCGACCAACCCGAAATGGGGAGCCTTAATGGCTTGGTACCCAACATCTTTTACGATAAGCGCATCAGTTTACTCAACTGTAAATTTAATCATCTTGTTTTCGACGGCTGCTTTAGTTCTGTCCATCTTGGTCAGCGGATACGATCAAGCCCAGCAGTCTTTAAGAACGTCTTTCACATTCTTTGCAGATTACAGAAAAGTTATTTAGATAGCCGGGTCTCAAATTGGAGACTTGGTTCATTCTTTACTTAGTCTTAGTACTTCAGGTTGCAGCCTTAGTATAGCTTGATAGATCATTCTTTGTTAATGCACATGTGCCCGACATGTGCCTGTTTTTATGTGGATGCTTATGAGCAAATGTTTGAAAGCATTGTGTTGTGATTTGTTACTGTTCGTTTTATACCAGTTTCCGCGAACACAATCTGTTGCATTTTGTTGCTATTCATTTTATACAATATTTTTGTTAAAGGATGCTGGTTTTCAGTTATTGTTAGTTCTGTTTGATGTTTCGAGAGACTTTAGTTGTTAGCAATTCCCTTGACATTTTGATTAATTCGCTTTCCATGTCTATTGCTTTGGTTGTTATGTAAGCATCTTAAGTTAGGTAGATCTTCTTGAGGGAATAATCTTTTGTCAAAAATCATTGAATCGTAGAGCCTTTTTATAGATGTTTTTGCCTGAAACGACTCAATTATGATTAACTAGCCACAGAATATTTTCAACATTCCGTGTCTCACGTCCCTTAATGCTTCGTTGCTCAAACGTATTCAATATTTTACCTGTAGAGTGTGAAATAGAGAACAGTTTGTTAAGTTGTCCTCATTCTCTTGTTATTTCGTTCTCTTTACTCGGCCTGTTTACTTAACTCTGTTTTGTCTGGTGCCTTAGACCTGTCCTTGGCTTGCATTTCCTTGTTGTGATTCATAGGACACTGTAGCAGCATTCTGTGTGATGTTCATTCATGTTGAAAATTACTTGCTATTGATTTGTTGCACATTAGCATGTCACTTGTTCTTGCGTAATAATTCTGCTTTCAATTGAGACTATGTTGCAACTCGTTTGCTATGCTCCAACTGTGAGCTGGAAGAAATCAAGAAACGCCGGTATCATGAAATCCTGGTTAACGGAGGACTGTTTGAGAAGCGTTCTGCTCTGCTCCAATGTTTACTGATTTCTCCTCGCCCTGTATATGTTTGGGAACATGTCTCACTAAATCATAGAAAAGTATGTGCATTTGAACTACACAAGCTCTTTATTAATTGTCATGAACGATGAAAGAGAGAACTAGGCAGCTATTAATTAATGCTGTTCAGTTGATGTAATTGCCTTTGTGTATGTTCAATTTACTTTTAAAATCTGAATATACAGGAGTGTACCTCATTGCAGTAAATTAACCTTTATGCCATATGTTCTAGCACATGTTTGCATCTATTGCTCTTTTTAAGGTACATCATAGACCCATTGTTCCTCACTGTGAAGATGGAATGATTGATAAATTATCGAGTATTTCGGTCTCAAGTACTTTAGTGTAAACTTTCTCGTTTATTGTTTGACCATACCTATGCAAGATCTGTGTGGAACCTTGTTGATTCATGCTGCTCTTCTGCAAATTCTTTAAGGACTACTTGATATTCAATGTTTCATTATGATCATTTTTCCCTTGCTTAATTCAAGTACATTTGCATTTTGCTCATTGGAATATATTTGTAATATATCGCCGCCAGGTGAGCCTCCTACTGGAAAACTACTTGAAAGTCAAATATTCTGATACTGGAAATCTGCAAAAGTGATGCGTCTTACTGGAAGTTTGTGATTTTCCATGCTGGAAAAGGTGAAAAATTTACTGGAAAACTACTGGAAATATACTGGAATTTTACTTTATGTGGCTACCCTGAAATATTATCTGGGAACATTTTGGTAAAAAATTTTTTTTGATCACTGTCGTCATTCGGCTGTGACGTCATCGTTTTTAATTGTCGATGGAGGAAAAATTGATGACATTTTCATCAATTTTTACTGATATAAAGTCAACTATGATTCCAAATCATCTTTTCTACTTATATTAGATGTTATCATCAGAACCTCATTCCAAAGGTTTTAATGGATCACTATTGGCCGATATCAGCAGTTCTCCAAAATGGCGGAAAATCCGACATATTGAGACTATGTCCGACAAAAAGTGGCGACATCGGCAAAATATTGACGTCACTGGAAAAATTTTTTACGTCATCATGTGCAGAATAGAATGGAGAATATGTGTGCCACGTTTTATGGCTACAGGACCATTATATTCAAAGGTACGGGGGTTGGGTCCAATGGACCCCCCCCCCCCCGGGGTTGGGAAGGCCAAAAGAGCCTGGGCTTACTAGGGTTAATTTTTGAATACTAAAAGTTTGAATGGTCTATTTTGGATAACGTTTTGAGAAACTTTTGATCAGCATAGCAGCCTCTGGAAAACTTGGATCCTGATTTAGTTACAGTATATTTTAAGTTCTTAGATTCTGAGGTGCAAATTATGTCAATAGTCGTTTATGCAGAACTTCATGTAAAGGATTGCTAGCTTTCTGTGTTCAGATTCAAGAACATCCTTTTACTATTAACTTGTGATACTTTAAACTTCTGCAAGACATGTTTTGTTTTCATTAGACCTTTACCAACATAGGTTGAACTATTATATTATACTATTGAGATTATTTATGGAAAATAACAGTATTGTCACTAGGACTCTGAGTCTAAAGTATTTCAGCCATAGGCACAGCCAGAAGAAAGACATCCTCATCTTTATGCTCAATTCTTGAATTTCGTTATCTACCCCTAAATTCTGATCCTGGTCAAACCCTTTGCCATTTACGTTTTAATCCAGACTGTGCTTATTTTAAACGCTGTCAGAGCGTTTGTGTTGACTAAACAACTTTCCTGAGGGCAAATGAGTTGTACTTTGGCAACTTGTTTTTTGATGTTTGGTCTCATCTCTTCATCTTCGAAATACTATTGAATAAAAACGATAAGATTGGACTGGAAAAGATGTATAAAGAAATATGACTCTTTTACATAGTTGTATATTTCCTTGAAAGTTGTAAGTAAATACCAAGATACTTCACTGTATGAAAATGTCGGGGTCATTTTAATTTCGCGGTTAAGGCAAATTGCGAATTTAGCGGCATTTTAATTTCGCGGTCTAAGTAAGAAATGGAAATAGAAATTGTTTTCTTGTTCTAAAACGGTGTCCTTTTCATTCTTTTTTGACTGAATGCAAACAAAGAAAACGTGTTAAATGGTTTAAAAGCCAAACTTAGTTTTTTATGTAACAAAAAAGCCCGGATTTTGACCGTGAAACTGCAAAATTTTCATGCCGCGAAATCTTCATGCAATGCAAAAGATAGCGTCAGTGACACTTATAGTCAAGCACTATTCAAAAGAATGAAGGAAGTTAAAATATTTTGTTATTTTATTATGTTATTTTAACTTCCTTGAAAGAATTTGACAATTTTATCATGAAAATTAGTTTTCTGGTAAATATGAGGCACGTGTTCCTATCAAATCCTTGACCCATTTGCAGTTGTAGAAAAACGATACACCCTTTTATAAGAACCAGAAAGTTTCAGCTGAGGTTCGGTGTTCCTAATTTTTTCTGACGTTCAGCTCCATTTTTCTCACTTCAAGTTACTTCTAACATAGTGTTGGTTTTTCCGTAAATGAATTACCTCTCTAAACAACTGATACGTTACTTTGTTCTCGTAGAGTCTTAGCCCGATTATACCATTTGATCATCTTTGCTATAAAAATGAGGCTATAATGCTTAAATTCGGTTTTGAAGCTCAGTCTGGGTTTGTTCTTGATTTTTAAGCAAATTTGAGGCTCTTGTCTCATAAGACTCTTATGAAAAAAAAAGAAAGTGAAATAAAGACAACTTCAGTTATATAAAATCTTCAGTTTCTTGAGTGGACTTCTGGTGAAATTGGTACGATAAAAAGCATTCTGTGTAGGTGTGGCCTTCTTGCACATACTTTTGCAGTTCCTTTTCCATGGGGCATCTGTTAATTGACTAAGCGAAACTCTCTGACAAACCACATTGGTTGCCACCATTGACTTTAATGTTATTCATGGCACTACTTTATCATTCAGCTGGCATCAGGATCTATCCAAGTTACAAAGAACAAGGTGCAAACAAATTTTTCAGGACTTAAGCTGAGGTCATCTAATTCATGTCTAAAATTCTCAACTGATAAAAGTATAGGGGTGTTCCACGATGCCTCTAAGCAATGAAAAGACTAAGTTTGATTGGTCCGATCAATATTGACGAGGTAGAAAAATCTGGAATAAATGATAATAGAGAAGAGCTTTACGCCAGCGAGAAGTAATTGTGACAATACATGTTTTCCCTCATACTGAGATATAGCATGATTTTCCACTTATTCCCATCATCGTTGAATGGAATAATCTGCGTATATCACCGACCAGCAAATACTGGATGTTGTTTTGTGAAGGATGATTCCCCTGATGACATAAAGACCTTGTTAGTCACAGTCTACTGAGGATAGATAGACCGCTCTTGCATCTTGATTTTAGCGTGCGCGTACAAAAACTTGCTCTATCACGTGTGAATCTAGCGCCATCTTACGCGTGTTATCGCCTGCATATCCTATGAAGCACTCGTATCAAATTTTGAAACAGATCGCCAATCACAGGGGGGGTTGCTTTTTGGCCGCCCCCGTCCTACCGTCTGTTCTAAAGTGTAGCTTTGAAGCTAAAAGTTCGTATTGAGTTCCTTTACCCTAAAAGACTTCATAATAGTAGGTAGAGGTGTTTCGCGACCCAGACTCTTTCAGATATGACGTCATAAGTGTTCATGTGTAAAGGAGCCCATGTTTTGCCTGACTTTGCCCAAAAATCACATATTTGACCATTGAAACTCAAAAATTGGGTCAATATGATGAAATTTGTTTTATTGCGTTTGTTTTAACGTTTGTCATTGTATTTTAAACATTAGAACAATATTCCACCGACAAATTTGGATTTCCGTAAGCTTTTAATTTTCAAAAGTTTTTTATGCATATTTGAAAATTTGGCCAAATCACGTGACCCCTTAAAAGCACGTATCAATAAAATTCTATAACAGTAAGATAGGGCTTGGTTTGCGAGATGGACCCCAATAAAATTTATCGGCGATATATAGCATCCCTCCCTGCGTCAGATAATTGGTTCTAACTAAGAAGTACTGTAAATCCTTGATTAACCCTATCCCTACTGGGCTTTTTTTGGCTCCTCTAAATTCTCGATTAACCCTATCCCTACTGGGCTTTTTTT
>JAOBRC010251908.1:0-14208 GCA_027575255.1 Scolionema suvaense
ATGCTGTAAATTTTTGTGAGAGTGAGTTCCGTTCGTATAGCAAGTGACATATGTACGTTGGTGATGGATGATGTATGACAGTGAAGCATAATAAACTGTGATATCTAACGTGAGTGATATTTGTTGTCGATCGAGTCACAACACCGAAGTCACACAGACGAGTGAAACTCACGTTTTACTCGTCGGTTTTACTCGTCAGTCTGACTATGGCTATTGTGATGCTTAGCATATTTGCGTTCACACACATCTAAAGCCGATTCCGAGTGCCATTACCAATAATTGGTGCTCATTCAGAAATAAATCGCAAGTCGAACGTCAGCGACCGCATGACGAGTGGTGTAATTACAGAGCCAAGCAGATGGATAGGAAATGCTTGACACTGATTGGATAAGCACGCTCCTCTTGTCTCTAAACCACCCCTGCGACTCGCTTCTTGATGAGATAAATCTCTTTGTTCCAAACCTTGATGAAGGCCAAGAAGCGTCGCATATCGTATGATGTTCACACGGTGTTCAAACGGTCTTGCGCAAAATCCGATGACAAGCAGGTGGTAAAGCACAAAAAACTGTCTCGTTTGAACCCAAGGATTAGGGGTAGCTCTAAATCAAGACGCAATTACTCCCCAAACTCTAATTCGATCTAATTTCACGTCAGAAAATATTGGCATAGCTTCAGGTCATAGTTGATAGAAATAGGGATTTCTACTAACTATGCTTAGGTCTATGTGAGACGATGCTCGAGGAAGAGAACAATATGGTCTGTTCCACTGTTTTTAAATTATAATGATTTTCTGTTCTTCCGCTTACCAAATTACGTACGTCATCTGTTCAGCGTACTTCGACTGCAAGCTCTGTGCACCACATGACAAGTGAAGCGCGCCTCTCCGTGCAAAACAAAATGGCTTCTGTGATCTAGCACTAGGAACCAGTCCCCTGCAATGCAGCGCGGGAAACTTTAAATCTCAAAACAGGATTATTTTACCCACCGATGATATCAACAGGGGTGTCATTATCCTAAATCAGGAAAAATTATCACAGAGAATCTTTCACGGGGTATGAGTTTACCTGAATTGGGAAAATTAATCTCGGATTTCCTAAAATGGGAATTTCTGGGAAAATATTCACTCATTTTGAGATAAATAATCCTACGCGGGAATTTGACTTTTTGCTGTGTGTGACTGGAATTTTTCACATGTTCGTTTAGAAAATACAAAGAGTTTTATGACTGTTTGTTTGACGACCACTCGGAGCGCACATTAACTTGCCATCATGCATCAGTTTTTACGCATTTAGTTCTTGTTTTGCTCAATATACAATCAAGAACACGCAAACTACAATGCAGAGTTCACACATAATAGGCCAGGACAGGAGGGGTGTGTACTGGGGTATGGTTTGATCAACATGTGCAGCCGAAAACTTGAGGACATGACCCTGATTTAAGGGAAGGTCCGCCAAGGTCGCATACTTTTGTGCAGCGCAGATAGCTACTGTCGACGGAGTAGGTGTGCTGTGTCACCCTGAGGCTCGTGGGCGACGAACAGGAATTTAGTGATTTAGGTTCTCCAGATAGCTGGAATATGCATTTTCAGGAAAAAAAGTTTGAAATTTTTGCTCCATTGCACCCTGATTTAGGGAAAATGGAGCAAAAGTTACTCCCTATCGTGCGGCGTATGTCGTATCGAGGCATATGATGTCACTTGCCAGGGCTTTCAGTAGATTTTCCATCGTCGCAATGCAGAACTGTAGTCAGGGATCATGAAAGGCAAGGGACACGAAAACATAACAGTTCGTTCATAGTGAACACTTATTTCTTTTTACTCTTTTATTTGCATTCAAAGACCGTAAGGTCCAGATCGAAACCTCAGACCAGAACATCGGAACCTGACCTGAAGACAACAATATTGTCGAAAAGATTTGTGGTAACATTTTAAAATATGTTTGTCTTTGACTTGACTACGTATACTTTATGGCTAAGTTTTTACTTATCGGAAACTGCTATTTCTCGATCTGTCATCCAACAATCAACATTCTTATATATGTCGAAATACGTCTACTAAGATCCAGATGAAGTTATGCAATGCTTCACCATTTCATGGTATGGCGCTATTACTGTTAGTCTAGGCAAAAGCACTCTTCATGCTTTTAATGGTGACGTGTGGGAGCAATGTTGCAAGAAGCATAATCGACGATCTTCACTTGTAAAATATAAACTGATTCCTCATGTCGAAGGTATAAACTACTTTAAAATGGCGGAAATCCACGTATTTTCAGAAAAATGGAAATTCCGAGTTTCCTCGAGTCCGAGTTTTCGATCTGAGCAAAGGCCCAGATCGAAAACTCGGACCTGAAAAACTCGGAACCTGCAATTTTCGTTTATGCTGCTGGGAAGCCAATGAAGTAATCACCTTTGCAAGTTCCTACTTGATTCATTGAGCTCTTGAGGTTGATGGCTGCATGCTTTTGTTCTTCGGACTGTATGTTTGAGGAAATATTGGAAGTTTTCTATGTTTTCTGCTATATGCATAGTCAAATTTTGTATGATGTCCATCTGAGCGCCATGTCTGAGGACTGAGAAGAAAATTTCTGATTTTTCGATGATTTTCGTGTTTCCGAGTTTTCGACCTGGCTACATAATGAGACCGAAAAAAACTCAGAATTCCAAATCTTGGACTGGAAGGTCTGAGGTTTCCGAGATTTCCGAGGTTTCCGAGTTTTCGACCTGGCCGTTCATCTTTATGGATTTAAACTTATTCCTACAAAGTTTGTTAAGAGAAATTTGTTGTAGCTGGTGTTCTTGCTGAGATCTGAAGGGTCGAAGTTGGTGTCGATCAGTTACTGCCTGCTCCATCAATAGTTATCTGACCCTTGACAGAAGAAGTGCAAGTCGCGGACTATCACAGTCTCTTTATCTGAAGAAATTCGGTTGTATACGACGACATTATAGCCTGGTTCCCACCATGGTTTAAGTAAATTTATATACGTTTAGGATTGAGCATCGAAGTGCGCTAAACTGATACCTGATCAATATCATTAATGACTCCCATTGTTTCAAAACATGATCTTGGTGCTAATTTCTGAAACAATGTGAGAGCAGCTATCAGTTTACCAAGGTCGCATGCTACCCCATCTTAAAGTGGAACTAAGGTCAAAAATGAAATTTGAATAGGTGATAGAGTGCAGTAAAACATGACCTTCGGTTTTTATTTCATGACAAAAGCTAATGCAGTTTTTGAGATATTCCTCTCTAACGTCCAGCAGCTACCATCTTGATTTTTGATTATGTCATACGGGTACATTGCTGAGCATTGTCATTTCCTTAGTTACCCAATGGCTAAGTTTATTTTTTCAAAAGGACATGCTACATATCATCACTCTTTGTTAAAAAATGGAGGAGTGATTCCTTCACTAAAAGTTAATTATTAGTATTTTGGTATTGAAGTTTGGATAATTTGAGTTGTACCCACATGACATCATGCGTAATTAGTGGCAAGATGGTAGCAACTCAACTTTAGAACTTGATATCTCCAGAACTAAAGCAGCTTTTGTCATGAAATAAGAAGTGTAGCTATGTCATGTTTAAATGAGCTCTGTCATTTAGTAAAATTTCATTTTTGACCTTAGTTCCCCTTTAACAAATATCAAAATATTTGGCAGTGTTTGTCTTTCCGTTTTATTGAAGTGGAGCAGGGGATGTTGGTTGTGCTTATTGTGTAACTTTTCAAGTTTCAGAGAGGAAGACTTGCTAGTCTAAGTAAATCGCTAATCAGTGCACCGCAGGGTTGCATTGATCAAGGAGGTTGCATTGATTAACTTTCACTTTGTTGGACATTATTCACCACTATCAAAGCTTCATTGCGAAGAATACTTCTGTGTGTGTCAGAACATTCTTTCAAACAATAGGTAGGTATCACGCGTTCAAAAGGTACAACTTTTTTATTTTCAACTCACTTTTTTCCTCAATATTACAGGCACGGCGCCACTAGGGGGTCCGGGGCGGGGCCTTGGCCCCCCTTTCGACGTTTTAAGATTTTTTTAATTATATTCACTTTTCAGTTCCCTGTCTTACGTCATTGCCCCCCCCCCCCCTCCAGATTTCATATGGCCCCCCCACATTGAGATCCGTGGCGCCGTCCCTGTATTAACGTGATTACTAGGAAACAAGATGTTCATCTTCATCTCAATACAACTGCATGATTTATCCCTTTCTCTCAAATAAAGTTTAGAAAAACTGAAGTCTCTCAAGAGCCACAAGTTAAGAACATGCTAAGAGCTAAGAGCTAAGAGCAGTATGTCTTGCAGTATGTCTTTGATCAAACCATGGAACTTTTATATCTTCCTTGATCAAACAGATGTTGTCTGTAAATGTAAGGTTTTCTGCTGTTTTAATACCGTAATGACTCCAATAAGCGCCCGGGCGCTTATTTAATTTTTGGAGCTTTTAGTTGGGCGCTTATTCGAGGGGGGCGCTTAATTTAGATTTACTAGTAATTTAAAAAAGGAAATAGTTCCCATCTTTTTATGATGAAAGCGATAAAAGTACGAATGAAAACTAAAATAAACGGTTGTATTTATTCAACATTTCTTGCAAAGTCGTCTTCCAATTACTTTTTAGTCGAAAATTCGAATTAACGCTGGTTTCTGATATAAGGATGGGTGCGTATTTGAGGGGTTGGCGCTTATTCGAGGGGGGGGGGCGCTTATTCATCTTTTTACTTCTAGGGTGGGCGCTTTTTCGAGAGGGGCGCTTATCTGAGGGGGCGCTTATTCGAGGCATTACGGTAGTTTAAGTCCACGTTTGTGTAGTCATGCATCACGCCCGTTCATAATAAGTCCCTGTTATTTGAATACCAACTGCATAATCTGTAAGTGTTTTACGAAATTTTAGGTAAATTTGACTTTCCGACATAATAATGCTATTCTGGGTTTAATTTTGACCCTAAAAAGTTTAGGAGGGCCTAGTGTAGGTTCGCCCCTACAGACTACGTTATAAGTCCGAAGAAAGTGCTTACGCTATGACGTTGAAACTTTGTGACCTTTCCTAAAGTTTCCTAAGGAATTCAGAAGTACAAAAAACTGTAATGTGATATAAATTTTTGATGGGTCATCGTTTTGAACAAGGGCCAATGCTGAGAAACAATGGGATTTACAGATTTACACATTTACGTTATTATATGGCAAAACATCAGTGCAATAATCAAGAAGAGGTATTGGGAGCATAAGATCGATGCTAAGCAATACGTTTTTATGCAATTCTCAGAAGTTTGGTGACAAATCCTAATTTTGAAAAGTTCGAAGCAAAAGACTATTTATACTAAATTAAAGTAAATTGCCGAATTAATATCATTATTCATATCAAAATATGTATAATGAAATTATCTAACACTGGAGCAAGATCCAAGACTATAGATTAAAGATTTCCTACCAGCTCCCTTCCCCCTCCCCTAGTCTATTCAATGTCCAAAAGTCCAACTTTTGTACCGTTAAACCTTACTTATGTACACTACCTGGGCTTTTTAGTGCTCTGTACGGCAGAAATTTCACCACCAATAAAAAATTGTCACTTTCTGCTAAAGAAAATGCTATGTTTTTGTCGACAGAAAAAAAGTCCATCCGTAAAACTTTCGTCACCTGGAAAAGTTTCATAACATTTTTCCGACATGGCGGCTCACCATGGTTCACCAAGAGTGATGAGAGGGCGCCTTACATAACCTGCGCGACCCAAAAATCAAATTTTGCGGGGAAGAAACAGAGCAAGGCAATCTAATATTCATCTATTTCGACATTGTTTATTAGCTTTATTTACTAGCTCTTTTTAGGTTACTGTCTGAAATGTTGAGACGTTTCCAAGTAATATCGAAAGGAACATGAGAATGTTGGTTAATCAATCTAATATTTGCTTTTATTTTCTCAGCACGTGCTGCCGCTGCACTGCTCGCGTACAACACTCCCCCAACATCCGCGTGCGATACCGTTCATGCCCATAACACTAATTTGTCATGTCTCTACTTTGTAACATTTAAACAAATAAAAGTTAAATTTTAATTAACAGATCTTAGATAATACTAGGTTGCGATTAGATGAATAGACGTGCTGACTTAAAAATGCTGCGCACGCACATCAAATTTCATTCTTTCGCTGCGAGGAACGCGAGGGATATCACAAGGAACGATCGAATTTCCTGAACAGCTTCTTGACAACGGTAAGCATTTTGATCGAGGTTTTTTCCATATTTTGCACTTTTTCATGGGATACGTACTCCAATTAGAACACATTCATGGCAATAACGATCATGCCATTCGCATATTTCAAAGCATATATTTGAGGTAGCTAACACCTATAAAATTTTGGAAAAAAACATATACAATTTGATTTGGTTGACGCGGAAGAACTATTAGCTATAAATTCTAACCTCGAGTTTTCAAAAATTAAATCAAACTTTAGAAGAGTTTTCCAGAACGTAAACTGAAGTTTCTCTCGTTATTAGGTACATGTGGAACAGGAAGCATACTTTTCTAATACGTATCCAAGACGTGTCCCAATCTCAACTCGCCCCAGACTAGCAACTAGTGGTGAAAAATCATTTTATCGTTACCATTTACTTATTCCATGAATTTGTTTTAGACCACCACGATGAAGATGATGCTTATTTGCGCTCTGACAGCGCTTGTCATGATCCATCATGCGGCTGCCGTGAGAAAGGCCCTTCTCACTAATGCTGGAGGTTGGTGCAAGCACGGTGGAGCAACGTAAGTCTGAGAATTCGTTTTATTTACTTCTTTAAATTTTAGTTTTATTAATTTTTGTTGTTGTTGTTGCCGTTGTTGCTTTGCGGTTTTTTTTTTATTTTTTGTTTTTTTGTCGTTTTTTCAGTGAACTTGAGTTTTGCAATCTCTCTGATGCATTGTTTTGTAACACCAGCTTCGAGAGACTCATTCCTGAAGAAATCAAAAGCATAGGAAACTGACAGGGGCTTACGTTTTTAGTTCTTACGTTTTTAGTCTCAAACAGTCTTTTTTTTTCTTGGGGAAATAGATATTTTGATAAAGTAGATGCTGTACCCCATGCTTTAGAGCTTTGAAAGACCCGTAATTTTCGTACAAGCTGATATCATTTTGTTAGCCAATAGAAAAGCATATTTATCACTTGCATAGCACGATCCACTAGTCAATAGATGACACACAAATAATAAACATTCTTTATTTCGCGTATGTATACCTCAATTATAATTTTTCCCAAGCTGTTCTTCATTTTCTTAATATTGGGCTTATAGCTCATGCCAATTTTGTTTTTGCTAAAAACGACTGCAGATAGACTCTCAATTTTTGTCATTTCCTGTTTTATTTTTTCAGCATCACCACTGGTGACTTCGATGGCGATGGTTTGACCGACATGATGTGCTATGACAACCAAGGTCGTCACTGGATCCGATATGCTGAAGTTTTCCGACAGGACGAGTACCTTGCAAACATGAAAGGATGGTGCACACATGGAGGCTCCAGACGATACATTGGTGATTTCAATGGAGATGGACGTGACGATATTTTGTGTCACGATAACAAGGGACGTGCCTGGATTGTTACTGCTGATCCAACTGGAACTTTGACAGGTACACTACGAAACTTTCATAATGGGCCCCAACAATAAGAAATTCTTTTCCTCCCGTTTTTGCTCAGAATTAGTTCGCACTCTGTTTTAAAAAGTGCAGATGTACCTTATCAGTCCAATATTCTGAAACGTAACACTCCATACTAATAGCACAGAAAGGAAGAACAAAATGGAAAAAGAATTGATACATAATTGCTGTAAATTTTTTCCTTTGAAAAACTGAAAAAAACCTCAATAGCATCAATGCGTTCATCATTACTGATCTTTCAAGAGGATAGGTTTCCTCTCGCTGAAGGGGACCTGAACGTAGGGAGGGCGAGGAGACGATGTTATATTTGTTATTTTTCATTTACTTCCCAATTCTATTTTCAAATACTATCCTGCTGTTGATACCTTGCTCCTCCAGAACTGCTAAGACGAATACAAAGCAAAAACATTCAAATTTGAAGATTGGGGACTGCCACAAAAACAACCCAACTATGTTTTCATCGAATCTTAGTTCCAAGTAAATGTTTAAACTGTTCCAATGTGAGTTTTGATAATTTATTTGTTATCTCATATGGTCTTTTACGCGATTTACCATTTTTTTCACAATCAAGCAGAACATAGAAGTGTCTATATCACTGACGGGTCTGCAAACAAAAGTAGCCACTTTAACATGTTCTGTACGAAAAACTACGTTGGTCAAAAAGCTTGTGTCTGTCATCAGTTGTCAACCTAGAATGGTACAAAGTATCGTAACCATTAGCTATAATAAATGGTGTATTTTTATGTTCTTTCCAGGTGAAAGATGGCACAAGGCCATGGGATGGTGTGGCCACGTCGGTAGCCAATTGTTTGTCGGAGATTTCAACGGTGACGGTCGTGCTGATCTTCTCTGTCATGACACTAATACTGGCTTCAAGTGGGTGGCTCTCTGCGCTGTACGTCATTACTTTGCCTCGGGAACTTCAAAAACTCAGGCTATGGGCTGGTGCCATCATCACAAATCACAGCTTTTTGTCGGACACTTCAATGATGACAAATTGGCCGATATCATGTGCCACGACAACAGCGGGAAGAAATGGATCGCCTACGCGCATGTGGGTGATTATTTTGAGGGATTTAAACAAGCTTGGTACAACCCAATGGGATGGTGTCATCACAACAATGCAGTTATTCGGTAAGTAACAGGACACATACACTAGCCGCTTCTACTCAATGCAATCGCAGTGCTGTATCATATTCCCTCCCCATGGCACCTCACATTGTAAAGAACAGATTCCTGACATGATTTGTCCCACGTTGCTGCTGGATAGGTGTGTTGGGCGAGTAGCTGGAAGATTGAAGAGGCTTAGTCTCACCATAACTCTGCTTCTTCCATTTTCAGCAGGCACATGTTGTTATCAGACATAGTTTGTGCAGTCGTCATTTTGTAATAGCAATTGAGTCCCGTTACCAGGGATCTTGGAGTAGGTCAACTTTACAATACCTTGCGAAGGGAGAAGTAACTTGTCAAAAAAAATTATATATAATATCACGTTTTGGAAGTTTCTGGGGGGTTGGTCCCTTTCCAGAACCCAAAGAATTTCGTCTCTGAATAACTATATTCGTGAAAAGATGTAAGAACGACTTTTGTTATTGTATATAGCTGGTCTGATGTTTCTTCAGCTATATATACATATTGTTTAAAAGTCGTCACCAAGATGTTTTTTTGTTAATAATGGCTATCAATTTCGTTTTAGAATCGCTGATCTTGATATGGATGGACGTGACGATCTGATCTGCCACGATACTGGCGGTCATGTATGGACAGCTTTGAACAAGGGTGCCGATCACTTTGTCGGCGACACTTCACCACACTTCAACTTCTGCAGGGCAGGAAATAATCGATTCTTAACTGGTAACTTCGTCGAAGACGGACGACAAGAACTAATCTGCGTCGCCTCGAATACATGGATCATCAAATACAATCTGGCCCTTTAAACGACTTCCAATGGACATGGTTTCAGGATCCATCACGACAACATGTCAATGTTGCCTGAGGATTGGACGAAAACGATGAGAAAGTTTGTCTTGAATCTTATTTGGATGTCGATCTTCCTTGTCACAGGCTCAATAGAAACCTTTTCTGAACTTGGATCAGTTGTTTTCTTTCGCAAACCTTTATTCGACATGTCTCTTCATGCATACTTTTTGTTTGTTTATGCTACTTCAGACTTGCTATTGCATGTTATAGTACAGTAAGAAAAGAACTAAAAGACTTCAGTTGACAACGCACAGACCTCCCCAAACTTGGCTTTCCACTCATTGCATCACTATCATTCATTGTATTGCAAATACCCTTTACGGATTTTGCGCTAACCCCCAGTAAGTAGCTGGAGAGATTCGCGTCCTTGGACATGGGCGCATATGGTGGCCATGCTATCAATTCCTCTTTTTGCTTCTTAGCTGAAAAGATTATTGCTTAAAATTTTTAATGTTTCTAGTTTGAATTTTTTACGTATAGTGCAATACGGATATGTAATATCGACGAAAAGCCGAATTACTTAGTTGCGTATTACAAATCCGAATTTCCTCGTATGTAACATTTTTTGTCCTAGTTATCGAGATTTGGAATGTCCTCAATCTTGGAAAAACCCTAGGCATTTCTGCACTAAACTTTTCATTGCAATATCTTCTATCTCGGAAAACGGAAAAATGCAAGCTTTGTTATGTAAATCTTTAATTTCAAGCATTGCGATGCCCTCATTCTCAAAAAAATAACAAAGGCATTCCTTCGAATGTCCTAGCTACTTATCCGAAATTTTTGTCTCAAGGCACCGAATAAAAAAGCGTATTTATCGCGTTACCTAATCGAAGTTTTTTTTTATTGCAAAAGGTAGGGATGCTCAAGGGATCTAGGAAAGCACGTATTCCTTGGCTGTGATTTAATTATCCAGGGTATTACTTATTGAGAGTATACTGCATGTTTGTCCAATCCTTCAATCAAAATACCCGGAAATAAATCATTCAACGTCAGCTCCACTCCAGCAAACACAATTTTAACAGTTATGATTGCAGTCTCTGCAAACATTGATCAGGGTTTGCCTGAAAATTTCACTATCTTAGATTTCTTTTTACTGAACCAAGCAATAAACTTCCTTCCTGAACCTACGCAAAACAATGGATGGACGTGACGATCTAATCTGTCACGGTACTGGCAGTCGAGTATGGACTCCTTTGAACAAGGCTGCCAATACTATATCGGCGACACCTTGGCACACTTCAATTTTGCAGAGCAAGAAATGGTCGATTCTTAACTGACGACTTTCGTCAACGTGGGGCGTCAGGAATATCTGCTTAGCCTGAAAGGCAGGAATTATCAAGGACTAAGCTGAACCTCTAATGCACATTATCAAAAGGATCCAACTTTTATCCCTGTTTTAACTTGAGGGAGGGGGAATATTTGCCCCTCGAAACTTTTTCAAGTTCTTTTTATCTAAAAGAGATTTAGTGAAACTTTGAAGATTCCAACCTCAACAGATCATGAGATTGTTACAGGTTTTAGACCATTTTTGGTCGAAACTGAGAGTAACAAGTCACCGAATTAGTGCACGCCCGCAAATCTAACCATGAATCATTGTTTCACATCATGACCAAAAAAAATAATGAAATACCACAGACGATCAATAACAATCATGTATAACTCCTCTGTCTACTAGGGTTCATACCAAAACAACCAAAAAATAACTATTTTTGCACATCAAGTGCCATTCTCAAGCCAAACAAGTGTTTTCTCAGGTGTGATACATGGTCCATAACATGACTACAAGTCATATAACGTTTGGTAAAAATGATCACGCCCGAACCGGAAAAGAATTTTCTCTGATATGACACATGATGTGCATTAAAATTACAATTGCTCCACAGTTTCACGCCAAAAATTACAAACAAGTAAGAATGGACCTTGAAACATTTTAAAAAACCCTAAACATTGCCCTTTTTAGACAAAATGACCACACCCAAGCCGAACAAGGCCATTTCCCAGATATGACACCAAATGCATACTGTAACTACCATCACTCCAAAGTTCTCACCAAAAATTACAGAAAAGTAATTAATGGATCCTGAAAGTTTTCTGACACTCCCTAAAAATGATAATTCTTGGTCATAAATTGCCCACTGCAAGTCAAACAATAAATTTTTCTAGAATTCCAGCTCCATCACTTTTCTTCGATCATGGATTGTCACTTTGATACAAAATTTCAGAAAAAATCCATTGAGCAGTTATCCGGGAAAACGCATTGGTGACAGACGGACGGGCAGACAGACCTCATTTTATAGGACCCTACCGCTAAAGCAAGAGTGCCAAAAAAACACTAGAAGCATCTCGCCTTTGTGCTTCGTAATTATCAACACAGAACCATTTTTGAGTGAAGAAAAAGTAGAAATTTTGGTCTAAAATGCCCGTCGGCTGAAGTCATCGGTACTTTCTTGACGAACTGCAAAAGTTTGTAGTTTATGAATTCGCACTGGTGGGCTTGAAGTGTGACGGGAAATCTAGAATGACTAAATGTGAAACAATACTGCTGAGTGAAAAACCAGTACCAGAAGTTGCCTGAAAATGAAGAACCTCGAGAAAGTTCAATTCTGGCAACAATGTCGGGACAAGCATATCCCCCAAAAAATTTTGAGAAATGCTAATTGTACGGATTTCGTTGACTGTCCGTAAAATTTACCTGGCAAACTTTTAAAACAAACCGCAAGTCGAGACCTGCTATAGCTACAACAAAGTTCCGGAAGGCGCTTGTGGGGTAAAAATGAAGCAAATTGATGAAAAACAAGGAAAATTGCCGTTTTGGGGAAGTTGGAAGTCTTAGCAACGCTCCAAACCACAGAAAATCACTCAAAACATGCGTAGAAATGGTTCTAGTAAGATTCAAACAAAATTCCGATTCAAAAAAAAAATTCCAAATATTTCTTGAAAATTTTCCAGAAATTTCACCCTGCCTAAAGTATGATGACGTCATCAAAAATTCGCCGATGTGAGCAAAATTTTTTTTGCATGTTTTTGTTTCCCAGATAATTGTCTATTATCCTACAAACTTTCATGTTTCTAGCTGATGACCTTCCTGGATTCTGCCTCCTCCCATATAATGTACATTTTCAAAAAGCCCTTACAGTGTTAAATACTACGTGGTTGATTATGGTTACTGTAGTTATGAATTCGCGCAAAATACTTTCAATGTCAACTTTCCAGCATTGTTATGGAAACAGGGTGTTCAGTAGCGCAGGAACAAGTATTAGGGTTTGAGTGGGCCAATTGGAGAACAGAGAGGATTCTTAGAAATATCGATCACAACATCACAGTAGTTTATAATTGGGCCTCAAGGAATAACTAGCAGGTTCTACATTAGTACAATACATTGCATGGTAATATATTGGAGTATCTTGTGTACATATTGCCAAGCACATGCGAAGGTTAACCAAAAGATGCCTTTTATATCTAGCCTTCGTTTAAGACCCTTACTTCATGCTATTTTATATCAAGATAAGTATGAAAGGCATAAGTGACCCACTCGCAACAGCGTCCACCACTTTGAATTGGATAATGAGAATAGCTGCCGAGAGCCCCGGGGGGGGGGGGGGTACTCCCATATACAGATACGGCATGTGCCGCCCAGCATTTCCCTAAACCAGGGTTATCAAAAAGGAGATTTCCCCTAAATCAGGGTACCATAGAGCAAAAATTTTAATATATTTTGGCCGGAAATGCATTTTCCGACGATCTGGAGGATAAAAAACACCAAATTTTCCCTTCGGCGCCCACCATGGGGGCGCCTCTGGGTATCACAGCACCCCTGCTCCATCAACGGTAGCTATGCACACCACGCGTAAGGGTGTGACCTGGCCAGACCTATCCTTAAATCAGGGTCATGTCTTCAAATTCTGGGCGGCACATGCCGACAAAACTATACCCCGGTAGGGCTTCATATCAAACTCGTTTTGATTTGAAGCCCAGTGTTGGCAAAGTTGCTTCTATAAGTCTCCAACACTGGGCAGGCTATGATTACATACAACAAGGGCATAGCTTGTCAAAATATTAGCGGCCAATACATTGCTCTGGTGTAACTCCCGAAGAATATGTATTCTGTTCTAGAGTGTTGTACGAATATATCGTGTCCAACATTGTAGCATGTTAGACGTCGTTAAGTCATGATTTCCTGTTAGAAGGGCGTTGTTCTCTTTCTTTGCTTAAAGCATGGCTTCAAAAGCGCCGATCCGATAGGAAAATCGACCTCAAAAATATTTATCCACTTTACCATAAAATTTCATCCTTATATGGAAATACCTGCAGAAAAGCATCAAAAGCTGGGTTGACGCGGGTCCATGGGTTTCTAAAAGCAGGCAGGATCATAGAGATAATTATAGTAAATGCGTAGCTAATCTAACCACAGCTGAATATGCACTCGGGACATTTTCGGATGTACGAAGTGTCCAAGTATGATCTGATATAAGCATTACTTAAGAATGTCAACATATAAATATCTCTGTTGGTTGAGTAAGTGGCAGATGTCTGGTATTTATCATCGATGAAGAAACGGGGCTTATCATCAACTCTTTAAGCTCTCCGAGTTGGAGT
>JAOBRC010252019.1:0-17589 GCA_027575255.1 Scolionema suvaense
ACCAGTTGAGGCTGGAATTGCCAAAAGTTTAAGCACCACCGAGGCTCATTTTCGATTTACTGGTGCTTATAAAAAAAAAGCGTGTATGCCTTGCAATGCATTCTAGGTAAAGGAAACAGACTAGCTACTATACCATCAACTCTCAGACCAATTTCATGCAGAAAAATGAATTGCTACTGACCTCTTCACAATATCATGGAAATCATCACAAATACCAAGGTCTCTGTGACATAAAACAGTCCAAAAACAAAATTATATGTTGTATATGCAGCATACAAAGCAGAAAACCCACAATGACTATAAGAAAATGGACAATACCAAGGATAGGCAAGTAGTAAAAGTCCAGCAAGCATTTCAGCAATTGATACTGTGACTGCTAACAGATGAATATCCAGATGAGACTGGAAAAGTTGAAGTCCACTCTGATTAAGCACACACTGAGTCATATTAGTTTGATCAAATAAGTGTAAAGAATCTTAGAAAGTACACAATGACCTTTGAACAAATTCATGGAACAGTCTATCATTATTCAATTCATCTGATGATATTTGACACAGCCAGAACCACAAATCGCTTCCTTTCTTGGTAAAGTGAGGTTGACCGTGCACAAAAAAACAAAATCAGATGATACGAATAGGCAGACCTATGCATGAAAACCTGAATATAACCTATCTCCTTTAAAGCATAAAATATGACACGGACAATTCATGCACTAAGTAAAGCAGTGAAAACTGCAAACAAATTTCCTCCAAGCTTGTAGACATTACCTGCAAATTTTCCAGCCCTGTTTGTATCCGATGTCTGTAATTTGAGTGCATAGTTGGGATGTGAATGTCAAATCTTTGGCGGCTAAACTAACTGCAGCAGAGGCAGTCAAAATCTTGCCCTGTCTTTCCTTTTCATCATCCACACAGATCTTTAGGAGTCGTCCCAAACGAAGCAACTGGAAAACGTGGTGAAAATTGTGTTAAGTTCAGATATGTCACTAATATGACATGAAATTCATTCTTATATTAACCCCTATAGAGCTCAACATCCAGACTTTTTGAAATACCAAACAATTCTGCGTTCATTGGCACTTAGTTTGCGGCTTCATCCACAGTGGTTCAGAAATTAAGTCCTGATAAAGTTTTTAGGTCAATTTTCCAAACATTGCAGATTTCAAATTCTACAACGACGTACTTGACACATGGGCACTTTATAAGGTTATGTATGCCAAGAGACAAAAGGATCGATTAAACAGTCTGTAAGCACTTTGCAAGAACTATCAACCTGTTTTAGACAACAATTTGAAAGCATCAAAGCGAGATCACTAAAAGTACATACAGTTTCACCTAACCCATATCATTTCATACTACACGATGGCAGCATTGGGTAGTTGGCACTTCCGAGAAATCATAGCTGGCATTCATGATTGGTCAAAACAAGTGACTATAATCATTTCATCACAGTAATATGATCGCATTCAGCATCCACAACCTTTATGTGTACAAAAGCTAGTAATTCACAACACCCACATACAGAAACAAACTCACTTTGTCAGTCTGTTTATAGTTTGAAGGCCTTGCATCTAAACACATATCTATCAATTCCAGTCTGTCTTGACACAGGCGCACTAAAGAAAAGAAACAAGCAGCAGAACCTCTGAACTCATACAAACAAAAATTTTCCACCCCATAAAAAAGAATAAGCTTGAGTTTCTCCAATACAGCTGTCACAAAGATAACAAATATTACAGTCATGGGTACTGATGGTCAGAAACATCTTTTTATAACCATTTTTGGACATTCACGATTGCACCTACATGAATTGAGACTTTTCTCAGATATGACACATAGCCACCATTGGTCCTACATTTCAAATCAAAAATGCAAAACTGCAACTCAGCAATGAATGAATCTTAAAATACAAGAAAATGCAAAAAATTATAGAAAGGAGACAAACACATTTTTTTCCAGCAAAAATAAACGATTCAAAACCAATCTGGCTTCATCACTTCATATTGGTCATAGATTTCCACTTCTACTGCAAAAGAATCCATAGAGAACTCTTACTTCTGCTAATGCTGCTTAACATCAACGAACAAACACACATACCTTGCAGAGGAAGTATGGGGACAGCAAAATCATCAAGTAATGCCAAAGCAGCAATCAAATCAAGTTCATTTTGTAATGAGGATTCCATATCAGTTATCAGCGAGAGACACAACCTAAACAAAAGAAAACTCACAACATTCAATGTTTCATCCAATCTTTCCTTCATATAACACATGAGTGGCATTGATCAGTGAAGAGATAACAAAAAAGTGCTTAATGAATTTTGGATCACCACAGATGGTTTGGATAGTCATTGCCTGTACTTTCAATTGCTGATTTTTTTTTGTGCCAATACACTTCTTTGAGTTTTAAGATTAGTGCCAAAAGAAGAGTGCAGCATCACCTAGGCTTTCACAATCCACAAGAATTCAGAACATAGAAGTCGTTAACAAAATAGGCACAAAAATCAGCAGCCTTATATTTGTTTGCGCTGGTGTAAGTTTTTCAAATAATGCAGCAATAAAAACTTGCATAAATTTGTTTGTATTAACCTGACTTGCTTTCATGGTTCCAAAAAATCCGAAACATTCTTTGTGTTCTCAAAATCTGTGTATGATATCAATTCTAAATCTCTGCTTATGGGTTCGATACAGGTCGTTCTATGCTCTCTATGAATGGTCTTTGTGGGCTCTTTCGATAATGAGAAATACTTCACCACAAAAACCTCTCACTTTGCATACCATTTCATCTCTTATGCTCTGTACATAGCCATTACTGACAACACTGGCCTCAATGCCCAAGATCAAGTGCAACATAAATGGTACTTTGTCGATGATACCTCTATTGATGTATACTATTCAAATGTACTAGGTAGATTTCTACGAGCCAAGTGTGCTGTATACAATGAACCATTTCTACGAGCTAAGTGTGCTGTATACAATGAACCATTTCTACGAGCGAAGTGTGCTGTATACAATGAACCATTTCTACGAGCTAAGTGTGCTGTATACAATGAACCATTTCTACGAGCCAAGTGTGCTGTATACAATGAACCATTTCTACGAGCTAAGTGTGCTGTATACAACGAACCATTTCTACGAGCTTTTTTTCTTGTCATATTTATATCACATTTTATTCACAAATTGCATTACACTTGTGTGTACTACTATGGTAATCTGGAACACAGGCAGCCCTGTACAAAAAGAATGTGACATACTCAAAATTTCAGCGCAAACCAGAAATGCACAATGAAGGTGATAACAGACTTTCTACAAAAACAAATTTACACTGCAATGTGCCTATCCATGTTGCGTTTTTTCTGCAGGTGTCTAATACGCTCCATAAAGTCTCCGAAATCAGGGAATGTCTTCACCTCCTTAATGAAGAACCAAACAATGTATATTATTTTCCATTGCTATCTTGTCAAATAATGTTGAAATTTGAAAGTAGCTGCATAAACACGAATCTCACCTTGCCAAATCCATCTCTGTGTCCAACAGAGTGGTAGCAGCATTGAAATATTCTTGAGCAGCATTCACCACAACAGCAACAGATGAAGAATAGTCCAGTTTAAGTACAGCATTGCTCAACTTTGGCTCATATGCTGATGCCTTTGTTGCTCTCAACGATGAAGAGGGTGTGGTCCTTGAAGATGATGCAGGCTTTTTAGACTGTGTTATTAATTCAGGTACAAGAGCAATGGATACTTTGTCAGAAGAACGGAGAAGTCCTTCAACTAAAATCTGATCAAAAATATAATACATCATAAACATGCCACTCACTGTTTCAGACATGTCCAGCGATTAAACATACCATGCCATGGGCTTTTTACATCAACAAACAACAACAGTCAAAATTTAGTGGAGGTATAAGTAAGAGTCTGCCAGAACCAGCCCCTGCCGGGACAGTAAGAAAACGAATCAAAGGATCATACTGCACAAACCCAATCATACGATTAACCGTATCTCAGGCAGGATTTTTTTTGAGTAATAAGATGCGAAGGGGGCTTTTTAGCCCCCTCGTCCTAATTTCTATTCTAGAGTAGCTATGAAGCCAGAACGTGTTAGCGAGTTCCCCTTACTCTAAAAGACTTTGAAGAAGTAGGTAGAATTATTTCTCTACCCACACTCCTTGAGATATGACATCATGAGTTACCATGTGTAAAAAAAGCCCATGTTTTGCCCAGCTTTACTGAGGAAACACGTTTTTGCCCGTAAAAAAACAAAACGTCGGTCTAATTTACTGAAATTTATTTTATTGAGTCCGTTTTGAACAAAAGTTTTTAAAACTTGGTCAGAATACGTATCAATACTTTCTACTGGGGGGGAGCAAGGGAGTAAAACCTACTAATTCACGATTTATGATCATCTGACATGTGTCAGGAGTCAGTAGAAGTCATTCGAGAAGACTGATAATCTAATATTCGTACCATCAGCAAAATTTAGCAAATCAATCAATGCCAGAAGTGTACAAACTCAATGACATCATCAAACTTTCCCAGGCAACTTGACGATCTCACTCCTTGTTAAATCTTTTGAATATAAGTTACTTTGTCACCAAATACCATTGCCTTCTCTTTATTTGCATTTTTTTGGCTGTTATATTGCCCAACTCAGGCAGCAGTCACAATTTCCCCACTCCCTCCGGCATAGTAATTGCAAAAAAGACCAGGCAGTTCAGGGTGAAGACCATACCGGAAAATGGTTGATGTAGTGAGGGATCCAGATAGAAATGTCGCCTGTACGAACAGGACACAAATGAGTTCAGCTGCAATGCGTTGTTTAAAAGAAGATCAATTAGGAGCCACTCCACTAACCACTGAAAATATATGCACATAAGATAGCCTTTTGTTCCTTCCCCAAGAACAGTACACCAATCGTGGGTGGGGAAGAATGCTTCTATTGTTCCTTCTCTAAGAATAGTACATCAATTGTGGGCGGGGAAGAATGCTTCTATTGTTCCTTCCCTAAGAACAGTAAACCAATTGTGGGCGGGGAAGAATGCTTCCATTGTTCCTTCCCTAAGAACAGTACACCAATTGTGGGTGGGGAAGAATGGTTCTATTGTTCCTTCCCTAAGAACAGTACACCAATGGTGGGCGGGGAAGAATGCTTCTATTGTTCTTTCCCTAAGAATAGTACACCAATTGTGGGCAGGGTAGTGGTCTCAGAATTTTTCAGAATAAAAGTTCTAAATATATCTGACGTCTGATTGAAAAGAGTAGAAAACATATGCTAACAATTTTTTCTATCAAAACTCAAGGAAAGGTAGCAATTCAATACTTTGTGGCACTTCATCTTGTCCACAGAGGGGTAGATAGATTGTGTTAGCTTCAGTAAGTGTTTCAAGAATGTGTTCCACTTTCCTGCAACATCTCCTGACGATCTACAAGAGAAAAGGAGGAAAACTATGAGCTATAATATAAAGCAGCAAAATTCAAAGGAGAGTGATGAAAATGCAAAAAATGAAAATGTAAAACAGATTCACATAATCGTTTGTATCCCACGAAAGGGAGCGCTTTCCTCATAGGCTAATGCTTAATTTCTTAGATACCCGGTAGCAACAAGCCACAGATTGTTCTCTATTTGCCCAGTGGGAATTCTAGGAATCACTCTTATGGTCGTTACACTTCTCAACAGATTACAAATTGACTAGTAAAAGTTTGATATGTGCAATCAAAATACCATTACACTAAGATTAATGGCGCTCTTAGAAATAAGTGGCTTTGCTACACAGTAAATAAGGAAAATGACTTTCACTTTCCCGGCATATATGGTCAGAATTTAAGCATAATAATGATGATTGGAGCAATTTGCAAAGTATTGACTCTAAATTACTTCAGTAATTACTAAATTACTCAAAACAATCCTACGACATGTCCTATCCACAATGAATTATATAATCTGCTTTAATTGGTTTGAGACAATCATTTAGCCACATACAATAAACCCCATACAACATACTAATTTCAGAATCAGAACAATCCTACAAAATTTCCAATCACAAAATAAATAACGCATTTGGTTTTGAATGGTTGAAGATAGTCATGGAGTCAGATACAAAACTGGCACAGACACCTAGAACAATTTCCATATGGCAACACAACATTGTCGATGAAGAGTAAAAAAAAACACTGGAATGTCACAAATAACTTGACATAAGGTGTCTAACTGGACAAGGGGCTTGGCTACCCCCAGAGTACTGGAACAAGTCTACCGCTCTTTCTTGTTAACACAATCATACTTCTGTCGATGGAAAGGACAGTTGAAGCTTTAATATGGACCTATAAAGGACCGGGATCAATGAAGCTGTCAGCAGCAACAAACAATGACTAGGCGACTGATTCAAATTTAGACATAGACCAGTGCAAACACCTGTGCACCAGGACATAAAAACACTAAGAAAATTTTTTTGCACAAACCAGAGTCTTATTTATCTCTAAGTAACATTGTCGCGGAGATTTTGGAATGACCAGGTGTTAGCCAACATAGCCAACAACCAATATTGTTGCGAAGATTTTGGAACCATGACCAACCGTCCAACCAGATCAACAACAAGTACCTTGCAGTGACAGTCTTGACAAGTCTTCCAATGATTTCTTGAATTGTGCTTTCATGTCCCTGTAAAACAAATACAAGCACTTTAAGCCTATTTGGTAAGGGGGGGGGTAAATTTACCCCCCCCCCCCTAGTAACACTTTTTTTGTCTAGACGCTAAACAAACTGAAAACGCTGAAGAGCTGCCACTTTAGGGCTTTTATTAGAATTATATTAGGGACTTCCAGGCCAAATTTCAAGGTTACACCCCCCGGGGGTCAGGAGACATGGGCAAATTCTAGAAGGCCACTGATGGCAAAGTTTAACAAAAATCATGATTTTTGCTCCTTTTTACTACAATTTTTAAACAAAACCAGCAAAAATGGCAGTTTAAATACATAAAACTTGTCTCAGGAACAATTTTGACGCAAAAAAAACGAAAAAACATTTTTTGAAAATTTTGGTCCGAAAATCCAGGTGACATCACAAAATGCTGACGTCAGCAAAAATTAATGACGTTATCAGCAATTTTTTTATGTCACGTGACAGTTCAAAGGCAGTACCATGTTCCTGGTAAGTTTTACCCTTATTGATGCTGATTAAGGTACTTTTTACTAGAGGGTAATTTTTTCCCCCCCCCCCCCCCCTACCATGAACGTACATCAAAAAGCCGGTACCAAATAGGGTTAAACAGAAATAGTTCCCCGATAAAGAGCAATAGAATCATGCACAGAATTTCAGAGGCTATACAAAATGAATTCAAACTTACTATCGGACATAAATGACCATATACAGACCAAGAAGAGGATTCCAAGATGACACATATATTCACATTGTTGATCTTAAGCATCCAATCACCATTACAAAAACGAAATGAAAAGATCATGAACTATTTTCAGAACAGGCTAACAACTATAGTCCCAAAAATAGCCATGCCCAAGGCTAATGCATGGTCTATGATCCATAATGTAACTTCACTAACTATAGGGTCACATTGAACTGAAACAGGTGCTTTCGTAGATACTTTATGTAAAGCACTATCATCGCACAGCTTTACGACAAAGATTGACAGACAGGCATTGTTTTATTGGACTCCAAAAATTGGAACTACAGGAACACAAGACGATACTCAAAAATTAAAAGCTTCATATATCCAGACAGAACATAGCCCTCGCCAAATGTGCACCATGCCAAACTTTGACTAATATGCGCTGAAAAGATACTTTCAAAAGGTGAATAATTATATAACAAAAAGCACCAAAATTTGCCAAAAAGGGTAGATCTACTTTAATTTTCCCTTTCCAGAAGGGACAGTAAACAGTGAGCTTGCTTCCTCCAATTCTCTTTACAAAAGGAATCATAAATGTTTACAATATTAAGTACCAGCAGATCTGTAAATCATCCATATTTAAGCCACCTAAGAAATGGCCAGCTACCAACCAATTACCACAATTAATTCATCAAAGCCGTTCTAATTAGGCTGCCCTACAAGCAAATGCATTATAATAACCACGTCCTCACATCTAGAGCTAGACACTATACGTACTCGACTCTCTTGAATATAAGCGACAGTTTGTGGAAAGTCGTAGAACGCCAGAATTTCTGCAGCACTACAATGAATCAAAAACAACAAAAAAAAATTAAATTTACATATTACCGATTAATTGATCATACAGACACTTTTATTCCAGTTCATGATTCTCATAGCAAGATAGCCTAGCATAATCATAGAGATTGGAAATAAGAGCAGGTGTGTAATGGACACAAAGCTTCTTGAGACAATTCAAACAAAGTACTGCACTCACCAGCTAATAAGAAGCATCTTGGTTCAGCTAAACAAAAGCAAGCACATCTCCTACAAACATTTTGTTACAATACAGCAGAATATTCTTACCTTAACTCTAATTCCAGCTGATCTAGTCTGTTGTGTAGTTCAGCCACTTGTACCGAGAGGACCCTAATGAAAAGCAAAAGAGTATAAGAATTAAAACATAGCAGCAGACATCAAAGTCCATCAAACCCAGCTATAGAATTCACAAAATTAACAAAAAAGACATGGCTGCACAGTATCAAGCTTGAACCATTCAGGAAATGCATGGAATCTAATTTCTGATTTCAGTGAAATTCAGTAATGCAACAGATTTGAAAGTAGGTTCTCTCAATGCACACAATCTCTTTTTCTTTGCTTCTATTGGTTAGTGGGATTTCAGATGAGGATGAATCATGAAAGAACCGCTCGTTCATGTATGCTTTGATACTCTATCAATCACATATCACAGCAGGCATGTAGAACAGGAACTGCAATCATCTACTTTTAGCTAGCATGCCTAATTAAGTCCTTTATTCAGCTACGACGAGTAACTTTCACTTTTCCTTTGGTCAGCAGCGGCTATACCTTTTATTCTTGCTCAGTACCAACGCTGACAGTCTAGGAACTAAGACAACCTTTTGTTGATGGCCTGCTGTTTTTTAGCAACAAAATGACAACCCTGGGCAGGCACATTTCACCATTCTTTGAAGGCCAACAAGCTTGCCTCCAACTTGCAGGCCCATGCTCATATGTTCGAAACTATAATTATAGTTTGACAAAAAGATATTGGGAGCATCTGACTGTTTATGAGCATTATGAGCATATTAGTCATCATGACGACATACATTCAAATCCCTTGAAATACTTTTCTCTGATTAACCTTAAAACAGACAGTGCTGCTTATGCTCGCAACCAGATTTGGCCCGTAACTTACATTCTTAAGTTTTCATCTAGGGTAAGATCATCAGGTGGCCTGGGAAAAATTGCCCGATGCCATCAAGTTTGCACGCTTCGTAGCTTGATTGAATAGCCAAATTCTGGTGATGGTACAAACTGTAGATTTCACTCTCCTCGAATGACTTCTACTGGCTCCTGGCATTTATCAAATAAATAAAAAACCGCCAATTTTGCAACAAAATGGCCCAAAATGACCTTTTTCTCCACCCCTGGGCTGTTCGGGTTAATAGTCCCTTTAAACAATTTAAAAAAAAATCATCCAAATGAAAATATTATTGAAAGGTCCATTAGATCTAGGCAAAGAAAAAATGGTCTCCTTAGCTATGTAGCACAAAGAAATAGTTGCGCCAAGACACTACCAAAAAACTCTTGAGTTGTTTAACAGTCACACTGATAAATAACTTTAAACATTTGATACCAAAACCAAATGAATTGAAGTTATGGCATGCAAGAGTTTGTCAAACCAAAATTTCTAGAACAAAGAAAATTGTCCTGGACAAAAGGAAGGAAGTTAGAGCGTACAGCCATACCAGTCTACTGACCAAAAAACAAAACATAATCAAAATGCAACGCGAACCTGAACATGCTAAAACATGCATATACAACAGAAGCTGAAGGAAAAGGACGAACTTGCTAGAACTGAATAGTCTGGTTACTATTACATGGAACTCAACCGGAAAGTCCATTGTCATATCCACTAGGAGTAGGCTACCCTACAGGAAGTTGAAACATTGTGTATGATAGGGAAATACAAAGTCATAAGACTTCCCGGTGTAATCTGTTCAGGATCTATATCAGGTCCAAACTTGGTCAGATTGAAACCCATACTAGGATTTCGCCCTTAATCGTAGATCCTAAATAATTTGTCTAAAATGGGTATGGGCAGTGCAGGTGGTAGGCACGAACTACCATCAGTTGCTTGCCTAATACAAGAGCCTGAGCGATACGGAAGGGAGCTATTAGCAATAAACTGGTAGATATGATGGGCTAGTCCTGCCAAAGAGAGGTAACAAGATGGAATGGACACTTAATCGGTACATAAGGAGGAAATAAATAGCAAAAGTTGCCAAAGCAACTACAATGAGAATCTCAACTTCACAGTTTATGACGGTGTGATGCCAGGACTAGACACTCGTACATGAAGGATGAAACATCTCACCTATGCCATTTTCAGGAAACCATGGCTGACTGGTGACAAGCAATCCTTGGACGGCAGCACTTGCTGAACTGTAAGTATCCTTAAGTTAACTGAGAAGATCTCAAGGGAATGCTTGACCCCAGCCTATGATCTGTATCACTAGAACATGATATCATTGTCTAGATGACAATCACCCTCACCAGGCTCACCACCCGATCAGGCTCTGGGTGAGCAGAAGACATGGCTTGCGAAGTAGCACACCATGGAGCAACCAAGACATACCTTACCCACCCAAACTTCAGCTCTCTGCTAACCCATTCTAAACCAAATCAATCCCATCCACAATACATATAGACGCTAACAATTCCTTTGACATCACATTATCAAATATCCTTACATTTTATTCTTGCATGTAAGAGAGCATAACAAGCATATCTCGAGGAACCAGCATAACTTTACGAGCAACTGCATGATCCAGGGCCTTTAATACGTGACGAATTACCAAAATAATAGCTCAGAAACAAAATATTTTTAGGAGCTTTTCAGGCAGAATTTAGGTGGCTTGGGAGCTATCAGTCACCATCAACATTTTCAAAACAAAAGCTAAAGCAAAAGAAATGCATTGCATGTGTCTGTGTGAGAGTTGCTAGAGCTGGTAAGCAAGCATACATTGAATTTTGATGTGCGCATATCTTGCTTGCTCCAGTCCTTGCACTATCCTTAACCACAAGTGATGAATAAATTGGCTGAGTGCTGTTCGATCATTGCAGTCAACAGTGGGTGTGTCATGCCAATGAGGCCTAATCACGCTGAAATGCATTCATGTCTCCTGTTCTCCTCTTTCAATGATCGATTTGTGAGAACCTTGCATGGGGATGTTTGTGCATATGTGCATTTTCCAAACTGAAAACGAAAGTGCAGGAAAATGCAGGACTTTTGGCCATTTTTAGAGCAAGACGAGGGATTTTGCAGGTTTGCAGGATATGCATCAGCTTTGACAGCAGGATAGTCAAGGGGAAAATTTCAACAGATTTGGGCTTGCTGGTTCCCCTAACAAATACTATAATAGTCTGTATGAAGGCAATAAGAGGATACTAAAATAATGCATACTGAATCATGCGCAGGCACAGCTGCTGCTGCTGCTGTGCTGAGCACATTTCGGCATGGAATGGACATTTTTGATTTTGACAGGAATACTGAAAAAACATTTTCAGGTCTAATATTTTGTCACATGTTTCAACAGGTTTCCTGTTTCAAAATTAGTTACATGGTTCTTTGGGCTTGAAAAGGAAGTGAATATATAACTTTACATTCATGGACGGTTGATTGAGCTGCTTCTTCATTGGTAGATGGCTACACTAATGAAGGAAATCAGCGCAGTCAGGAGGAACATTATGTCATTCGACAGTAAGATCAAAGAACTTGTTCCTTGTTCCTAGGGATGGCCCAGGATCAATAAAAGTCAAGACATGCTTAATTTTTAGCTCACTCCTTATACTTAAAATAGTGGTATCGACAGTATTTATGATACAATTCAATAACTCGTCAGTAAAAAAAGAACACACCCTTCTTCTCTTGGAGGTAAACATTCAACAATGCTAAATGCAAAGTCAAGCTGATCATCACTAAAAAATAAAACAAAATAGCATTTCACATGATGTTCAGTTGAAATTAATCTGTATTTAAAAACAACAGAGAACCTCACATATACATCTTAGATTCACCATAAACAATTCTACTCAAATCAGTCTGCAGGATGAAGTATTTGCTCCATAGAAAAATAAATTGCAACAACATTGTCAGCCAAGGTTGCTCGTGGTAAAAACAGTTTAATAGTCAAATCGAAAACAGAAAAAAGAGAACGTTGTAAGACAGCCGAACAATGAATCACATGAAAGAGAAGCACTTGACTAGCGTTGGGTTCCTGTAGATCGTCATAGCTAAGCTGCAAACTGGGAGACAGCAGCAACTGCCATTAACAGTCACATTCACATCAGTGTGTAACATTGACTAAAATGTCTGCCAGATGAAATAAATCATTTGAGTAAAAAGAGACATTTTCCAATAGCAGAAAGCAATTAACATATAAGAAAAGCCAAGTCACACTGCCAATAAAATAAAAATTAATATCATTAAACGTACCGCTTATTGACAATAATACAATCTATAGCTACTTCAATTAAAGCAGCTACATCTGGGATCAGTGGTTCAGGTAGCTAAACAAGAAGCAAAATCCATGTTTAACACAAATCATGATAGTTTGTAAAATATCAAACATTGCTATCACATCATTAGATTGACTGAAGTATTGACAGCGACTAGGAACATGATTGGAATTACTATTGAATCTTTTTATAAAGCCAATCTGAGCATATGCTATCCTTTTAGATGCTCTGATCTGCTTAATGACCTAAATCCACATTTTATTATGTTCTTCTCAGGCATAGATCCAGAATCCTTTCAATTTATAACCAAAAAAAAAATGAATCAAATATCCCTAGAACATGACGTACATGCCTGACGCATACCATGACAAACCACAATCTCCTAGACTTGGCCATTTTTGAAAAGTGCACAATTACTGGAATTAGAATTAGCACCCTAAACTTGAAAAAATTAAAGTCAGAAGAGTACAATAACTATGGCAAGGCAAAAAGCAAATAAAATATTTTTTGTTCCACATGGCTACACCAACAAAACAAAAGCTTCTCTCCCTCAGGTCTACAGAGCCAAATAAAGACCACAATCAGCCCTTAAACCCGCACTGAATGTAACTAAAACAAATAAAAAATGGATTGAATAGATTTCCAAAAAATGTTGAAAGGCCTTTATCTATTACCATACCTGCAACCTAAGCAAAACAAAATATTCTATAATTTTAGAAAGATGACCACACTCAACTTCGAAAAAAGGAAACACTCGGTAACTGAGCCTCAAAAACCTCAAAAAGTCATACACAATAAGTATTTAAAAAAAGTTATGAAAAGGTAGAATACTCTTCAAATCGACAATTGTTTTCTCTTTAGGCCACAGTCTAGTAGAGGTAACAAAATCAATCTTTAAAGGGGAACAATGGCCAAAAATAAAATTTTAACAGATGATCGAGCAAAACAAAAGGTGAGATTTCCCATCAACATCACAGCAAAAGCTTCCTTAGTTCTGGAGATATTCGCTCTCCAAGATAAGCAGCTCTCATCTTGATTTCTCCAACCTTTCAAGATGTCATTTGAGTCCGTTGCTAAGCATTACTATTTCCTTAGTGACACAAATGCTTATGTTCTATTCTTTCAAGGATCTGAAACATATTGCTTAGCTTTATAATGAAATGAATGAGACAACCCTTTACAATAATTTAATGTTGAGTACTTCGGAAACAAAGTGTAGATAATTTGAGTGTGACCCCAGTGACATCATGCATAATTAGTGGCAAGATAGCAGGTACTCTTCAGCACTGGACTTTGGGACTATATATCTCCAGAACTACATAAGCTTTTGCCGTGCAATAAAAACAGTATGTTTTATTGAGCTCTATCATCAGCTAAAATTTCATTTTTGACCATTGTCCCCCTTTAAAAGAAAATCACAACAGAATCACTTTGCTAGTATCTTCATTAACCTGATACACTTTAAATATTGAAAGACACAAGAAGAAAGTTTCCTGAAATTGCACCAAACTGATGCAATGAGCACAAAATAAAATCACAAAAAAAGAGTGTGGGGAATAAATCATGATTTAGTTTGATGAGACAAAATTTTGCCGACACATCTTCATCCGATCAAATTTATCACAGGGTACACACAGCACCCTCTAACATGGGATTAGAAGAGGCAGCAAACACAGAACAAGAAAAAAGTAACCACAAAGCCACAAGAGCAAGAATTAAATGTCTTGAGCCTGTTACTGCACTTGCGCATAATGCTTGTTTGTGAACCAGATCTGCCTATTCAACATGAGGAATGACATTGAACCGGTAGTAGAGAACAAACGCACAAAAATACATGTTGCAGCTCTGTCACCATAATGAGTAGGAGGAAAGAGCAGAGGTTACCAGAGAGCAGACAGCGAATGACTGGAATGGCGATGAAGCACATAGGCAAAAACATGTAAGTCACTTCTCACCCCTGGAGTAGAATTTTCGAACAACTTTAGGCAGCATGTCAGATCACTCTACAAACAGAACATCAGTAAGAGTTTAGTTAGAATCAACCACAGAAATGAAATTGAGGCTAACCCATACCAAGGTAATAAATATCATATCTTGAAATCTCATCTAGATCACTTCCCAGTACCTATTTTAAATATTTCTCAATGTATAAATAACAAAGGGCAATAAGACTTCATGTCAAAAGTTAATCTGATAATTTTCAAGATTGCTAAAATGCTTTCCTTTACAAAGTCTAAGACAGAAGTTATCTCTAACAATGCACCTCATTCAAGCGTGGCACAGTAGCCCGAAAATGCAAAACCAGCGACTAAGATTTTCTGGGATATTTCAGCAATCATCATCGCTAATCAGCCCTATCTGGGAACATACACAATTCGTCCAGGACACAAGCGCAAAAATAATGCACCCTTTTGCCCATAACAATATGTATGGTACCTATCCTAAGGCCCAGGGCAAACACATGCTTCAAACTAAATCTATCTCATTACCAAAATGAATTCTGCACATGAAGAATTCCAATGTGCCAAAAAATAGATCTCCCCAATGTCAACAAATCACAGTTTGTTCTTCTGACTGTGTTGGGATTAGGCCAAGGAAAATTGGTTGTCAGAATAGCGTAACCTGACCAAAATACAAATGCGGAATGCAGATTTTTTATTTTATTTTCCAAATTTTACAACCGAAATGCGGGTTGCATCCGCAGCGCTTTTTGCATTCGCCTTCGATATATTCAAACCTGTAGCTAGTTCCTCATACTTGCCAACGCTTGATCTTGCCTGATGTGTCCTTGACTTTATTTTATAAAGATGCAGAGTTCTGGCTAATCAGACAAAAATGATTGATCTTTTATGTAGTGCCTTCTTTTTGCCCTACTACCAGTTCTTCTAGTGTTTCCTTCATTTCTAGCAACAGAGCTTCTTTCCCGCCATGTTTGGCCCTCGTTCGTGTTCAATGGCAACTGGCCAAGAAATTTACGCAGCTCGCCTGTCATTATGGAAAAGACGAATTTACTGACCAGATAGTGAATGTTTTCACTCGATTTTCAATTCCAAAACCAAAGACACGTGAATGGCAGAAGCGAGCCAAATTCAGAGTTCATAAAATATCTTATTCAACATAGTATATTTTCTAGACTGGGCAATCGCTATCAAGGCCAGGCCTTTATTTCAAATCATAATTACTGTCCAGCTGCTAATGACTTGTTTCGGTATCGTAAAAACAAATAATCTGTCTCAGTCTTGATGAAAGACGCAAGAGTTTGTCCAGCAATAATAAAGGTGATCTTATCTAGCTGGCATTCAATGGTGTCTGGAAAGTGAGTCTTTTCAAAGTGGTAGCTCGACAGTGAGCAACAGCTTCAGCCTTTAGCGGACAGACAAGTATCATTTGGCAGCTCAAAAGGCAACTGTGATATTGGAAATGAAATAAAAGAATCCTTTCTCAAAGATCCCACAGGATGATTCTTCGTTGATAGTCAACATTACTCAATTAGAATGGAAAGTGTCTGGATAATAAGGTTAGTATGGAAAAATTTAATTAGAAGAAATAAAATATGGAAATGCGGTAAATCCTATCAAAAAAAGAGAAATGCGGCCTGAAATTCATGGTGCGCACGGTTTACGCTATTCTGACAATCAAGTTTCCTTGGCCTTACGAACATGCGCTTGATTGCATTTTTCTTATGCAATTAGGGGAAGAATGAGAAAAAACTTTCTAGTCTATATGTCCACATGTCATAGCTCATTTCTTATGATCTTCTTTGTAACAACTTCAAGGGCAGCTTAAAAAAAAAGCCAAGCTGAAGTCCAGCTTGTCCAGCACAACTGTTGTGAAGTCTGAATGTTCATTGTATTGCAAATCGAATCTCTCAGCTCAAATTCCATCTAGACACAATCAGCATTTGAATTCAACATAATAATCACAGAGATTTTATCTCCTGACATTTACCTTTTCAATGCAATACAAATTCTAAAGATCTACTGCAAGTCTTCCTCTTTCCTAAATCAAACTGACCAAGAGGAAAATTCCGTTGCATGAAACGATCTTTCGATGTTTGACAGAACACTACTGTGATAATATGTTTCAATGTTTGACAGAGTACAACCGTGATATCATGTTTCAATGTTTGAGAGAACACAACTGTGATACGATGTTTCAATGTTTGACCGAACACTATTGCCATACAATGTTTCAATGTTTGACGGAACACTATAGCCATACGGTGTTTCAATGTTCGACCGAACACTATTGCCATACGATGTTTCAATGTTCGACAGAACACTGTTGTGATACGATGCTTCAATGTTTGACAGAACACTATTGTGATACGATGTTTCAATGTTTGACAGAACACAACTATGATATGATGTTTCAATGTTTGACATTGACAACTGTGATGCGATGTTATGCCCCAGTATTGTGTAGCACAGAACAAGCATGACTGGTTCTCATTCGCACTTGTTATTTAACAGGTTATACAAGATTTTGATAGTCAGTATAGCAAAGAGTGTGAAGTTTTCTCAGTACATGAGTGAGAATCAGAAGCATGGAAAGTTGACATGTGAAATCCTTCGATCAATTCAATAAGATAAGCTGGAATGTGCAATTAGAGTATCATATAATAATCTTAGTTAAGGAGACAAAGTGATACAACTCCTTGAACACGCAAACGACAGAATTCATATTGCAGATGTAGTGAGAGGCCTTCACATATTTAACATTGTTTGTGCCAGCGCCAACCTCTAGTTCTGAGAAGCCAATGAATAAGACTTGCACCCATAGATTTCAGGAAAAACATTACGTGATTCAACGTATTCTGTTGGATACAGTCTCTTTCATGAAACACAGTGAGCACTTCAATAATAGCTCATGAGATCAACACAACAAAAAAACCTCTCATAGGAACAAATAATAAGACCAAGGGAAATTCAATACTACAGAACAAAAA
>JAOBRC010252019.1:17689-32411 GCA_027575255.1 Scolionema suvaense
GAGATCAACACAACAAAAAAACCTCTCATAGGAACAAATAATAAGACCAAGGGAAATTCAATACTACAGAACAAAAAGTTTTTGTCTAACGCCTAGGACATTTTCAGGAATGTCATGAACACTGAAAAGGGAGATTTTTTGTGTTAGAAGCAAAGCACAAACCTTAGCAATGTCCAACAAAAAGCTGTGAAGAAGCTTCTTCTTAACATGGGGACTGTTCTTCGCAACTTGCAGCAGAAACGGATTCGCGAAGCGAATGAAATCTTTCACAAACGTCTCATCAGTTGACTAGAATTCAATCCAAGGCACAAGTATTAAATGATACATCAAACTGATACACAAAACGTTTGCACATGAAAAAGTTTTTGAAAGAGAAATCATAAAATCATGTCCCAAAATTATATTGCCACTGAAAGGCAATTACCTACAGTACGTTAGTGTCATTGGCAGATTATTGACAGGCTTCAACAATTACCGTACGTGGCCTACCTACGTACAGTCAGTTTTAGTCCATGCACAAGATAAACTGGCTGACTGCACATCTTCGCATACGGCCAAAATTAACTAACGTTCAATTTGCAATTTTCAACAAGCATTTCTTGTCCACTGCACCTTCTTAACAATCTCGATCCAGACTGCTCTCATAAACAATTCAAACGCCTATTTTGGATCAAGCATAATCGGTCTTTCCTCAGTCTAACCCACTTTCGAAACAATCTCAGTCATCGAAAAACAGGGCTTATGGTAATCCACGGAACAGAAAAAGGAATTCATTGAAAGGTAATCTACGGAATGGACTAGAAATTCCCTTAACTGAGCAAAACAATAACAGATATTGTGCCTCAGCTTTGAAATGAGCCACGAAATACATTAATCAAAGTTGAATTAACACATCTGAAGCTCAATTGAACTCCCAGGTTGCAGTATTCCTGTACAAACCAGATCATATCTACCCGAAAAACTGCTGGTAGCATTCAACACGCCAACTTTGTCGGGTGGATAAACACTGTTTGAGCACGGGGGTCATGTTCAAATAATAGGGGAGGTTGTTGCAACATGTGAGTCGTATATCAACTCACTCTAAATAACAGTTCATTACAGCTTCAGGATTCCCATGGAATAGGTTAAGTGATTGACAAATCACCTTTGAAGTAAATCTGTGGCTATATATCCTATGTCTTGGGTACATGGGATTGCAAACTTCTTGCCATTTACCCCCTGACAAAGTTAGAAAAAAATGCATCATTTTGAGCTTTATAATATATTCATCTTCGTTTGATTACACGCATGGGAGAAAAATCGCTTGTCCTCTTCATAATCAGATAACAGGAACTTAAACTGGAGAGAAGTTCTGAACCTTTTTTCGTCTACTTATGGATCATTTTATGATTCCAGGGATTGCGCATCGATTTCGGGGATTCCATAAATTCTCAGGCCGTTCCGTTCCATAGGGAGGAAAATTCACACAAAACATTGCTGAACGAAAAACATCACCAAAGGCGTAAAATGTAATGAGGAGTAAATGCACTCCAGATAGAAGCAGTGAACATGCGACTCTCCCCCTTTAACAGGGTAAGCTCAGTTGATGGTTTGGACTGCAGGATAACGACCGGAGTGCCAGAGAAGTGATATAAACAATCTCCTACATGCAGATATGGGAGCCAAATCATCGAAAACAGATGATATGAAGTCAAGTATTGTATCACACAACAAAAGTGCCAGATATGTATATGGAAAGCAGACCTGAAATGATCTGATGATAGATTATGTGCAAGACACCGAGAATTGATGTGAGCGTGGTCAATAAATCAATTCAATTCATATACAGGACAGCAATACTGTAAGCCCTATAATAATAGGGAGTCATGTTTGGGGATTCACGAAACAATACGTCCCCCTGCAGAACGAAGCTACAACCACCAGCATCGCTTTAAGAATGAAAAACTTATGTGCTTCTGCACCCTGCGTACACTTTCTTCAGTTGAGACGTACATATCAACGTACAACAACATATTTTCCCGATTTGTCGGAGCCTGTCAAACCACAATTCACTATATCCTGGATCAGTGCAGAAGGATTAATTTAAGACTGGCCAACGACTACAGTAAGAAAAGGTGTGATAAACTGATTACAGTAGCAGAAGCCTTCGTGTGGCCTCAATATCGTAATGCTTCGATTAATCGCCCCCCTCGAACAAAGGCCCCCTTTTTCAGGAGATTTTCAATAAACCCCCCCTTGAGTAGATGCCCCCCTCTAGAGGGCGTTTATTAGAGATTCACTAACAAACACATGTAAAACTAATACCACTAATACATTATTAATTCAGTTTTGGGGCTTTTCTTTCTTGTAAGTATGAGGAAAAATTAAAAAGATGATGTTTACGATGATATTGACATGTAATCTAGTGTGTACTTCATTGATATACAAAGTTTATACGTAAGAAAAAAAGAGGAATTTAATAAAAATATAATAGACACCCCCCTTTTTTAAACGCACCCTTTGAAAAGACACCGCCTATACAGTTAGAAAATTTAGTAATCGCCCCGGGCGTTTAATCGAAGCATTACGGTATATAAATGGTCTTTTGAGGTTTCATCATTTTCTAGCCATTTAAGGATACTGTTAACCCTCGGAAAACATTTCTGCCGTTTGAACTCAGCAGCACATTATAGCTAACCAGTGAATTTTCCACAATTTGCTTCTTGTGTATGTTTTTCTGGGACCATATGGCAAGTTCTTGAAAGAGCCAAAAGTAAGACACGACCTGCATATCACCTGCTACGAAGCAGTAAACAAAACTGGGAAAAAGTGATAATTTTTATTTTCTAAGAGCTCTAAGTCCCCCTCAGTTATGTTTTCCTGGACAAATGGTACAGGGTTCGAAAGGTTGTAACAGGCCTACAAAACGGTTTTGGCGTTTTCTCTATACTTGCCTTGATCAAAAGTTATATGCGATTTAAGTTGAAATTGTCAAAACTCCCGAAACAATGTCAGGAATTTCAGGAATGTAGGCTCATAGGTCAAGAACGGAAGAAAATCTCGAAAAGTGCCGACACCTTTTGAACCTACATCTTCAACGGTTTGTATGAGATAAGTGCAGCAAAAAAATATTGAACATGAGGGGACTTAGAGCTCTGCAAAGAAGTATGATTACTTTTCCAATCGTTTCCTTTGTTTACTGGGAGCAGGTGGCTATATTAGTCTGAAATCATAGGAAATGAACAGGTGCATAGCGTTCATGTATTTATCTCTATATGATGCCATGGAGCCTTGTCTGAAGTGAGTAACAGGCTCGAGAAAAAAATAGTCTCCGAGGGTTAACAGCATCCTTAAAACAGCCACTTCAAATTCCTATGCAAACTAAATTGTGCTACACCTGGCTCTTATTACTTTAATTTCAATCTTCGCCTAGCTCAGCTCAGTGAAAACAATTTTGCGCCTTCATCTATCTGTTTACCTCATTATAAAAAATGATCTATGGAGGATACTAACACAGTACAAACTGACAAAAAAACATTCAGCAGATAAGTATGACAAATTTGAAGGGGCTTGATAAACTTTTAGCATAATGCAAGAAGAAATTAGCATGACTTTCAAAAACAAAGAACAACATTGTTAGTAAATAACCTAGAACCACAGCAACTATTTCAGTCACTGGCTCTACAAGATAATAATAGGTAGCTTTCACACTGATAGTATTCATAGTGTGCAGAGGGGTCCCATCCATCCCCCCTTGATAAATCATCTCCCCCTTTTACAAATTTCCCTATCCCCTCCCTTTTTGAAAAATTCAGATTTTCTATTGCATGCAGAGGGGTATCATTCTATTTCAAGTGAGACTTAACTGCCATAAAGTGATTTCAAAACCATGTTTACGAAAACACAAATGTTTTAGATCTCTGACTATACTTAGTGGGCCCTGGGGGTCCAACCCCTCCTAAAATTTCTACCTACCCCCCCCCCCCCCCCCACCACCTCAAGATGAAGTTACCCCCCTCCCCACTGACATTGAACGAGCTGACACCCTCTGAGGCTATCAAGTACAAAGCTAAGCAAACATAAAATGAATCGTGTTATGCCTAATCCTGCTACAATAGTACTAATAGACAAAACTTTGCTCCTGGCAAGAGTTAAGAATGCACATCTATAAACATTCCATAATACAAACAATAGTAGCCTGCCACAGGCAGAAAATTTTAGGCATACGAGTTGGTCTACCCTTAAAAATTACTTTATAATAGGTTATTGTGGCTAGCGCTTCGACTCCCCCCTGGAAAATTGACTCCCCCCAAAACAGGTTTCCCGCTCAGAAATTGAAAATCTTACAACTCCCCCCTAAACCGAAATTCCAAAAATTTGGCCAAACCCCTCCCCCCAGGAAGCAGGGGGGGTGCCCACTTGGCTATAATAGTTCTGATGAACATATGTTTGTATCCCCCCCTTTTTTTTACAGCATCCCCCCTTTAGCCATCCCTCCTTTTTTACAAAAAAAGTCCTATCCCTCCCCCTTTCAGACATTTTCCAAGACTCCATCCTACTCATACTACTCATACTACGCTTCACACAAGCGAACTTCTCCTCTCCAAGTAAAAATTGAAAGGCTAAAATCAAAGCTTGTCAAAACTAGGGAATGCCAAAATTAATGGCAGTTGAAATTAACAACCATAAATAACAAACATGCCTATGATACAACAAAATACATGACAAACTAATAAAAGGATGCATTCCAGACATGAATTTACGAATGGAATGCACAGAAAATTTTCTCAACTTCTGTCATATTTCTGTTAATAGAAAATCACAGCTACAATCGAATGGAATTGAAATCAACCAATAGGCAGCGCGAATCCAGAGTAACGTACTGCATCACTTTTTCATCAAGATTTTGTAATTACACACTAGCGCATCTTGGAAAGCAGAGTTTGCTGGTGATAGCTTTTGAGCCTTACACACACCTGCAGCCACAGTGCAATGCAATCAAGAAGAATTTACAAATTTGTCCACTTTGCTCGTTTTCTGCAATGCAGGCCTTGCACAAAACAATGATTTCCCATAGAGCATTACTGAAGCAAAGGCAAAAGAGAGCAAAGGGAATATCGGTCTTGTTTACATCTGCATGGTGATCAACTGGCGACGTAAAATAAAAGCACTGTGTTAATTAAGCGGACAGCGAAATTAAAGGACAACTTGAATGTTAATGCCCATCTACATTTTCAGCGCATCCAGACCATGAGTGATCTGCACAGAACAGCTGTGATCTTGATCGGATCAAGAGCGTGATTTTTACCTTTCTTGATCAAACACAGAGCCTATCTAAGTTTCCATAATAAAAGAGATCAACAGAAGGATAAATTTTTATTCCCCGCAGAAGATTCAATACATGCTACATAATTCCAGCGCCTTGTAAGCTTTTGTAAAACTCCACTATGGAAAATTTTTTTTGCATCAATCAGATCTTACTCTGAATTCTCCCCTGAATAAAATAAAAACAAACCACAATCTTCAGCAAGCAGGTGACAAAAAAAATTGTGTGAAGCATAAACCAGGTCTCAAAAACAGCAAAGAATCTTACTTTAGACATCAACAGCTTCAGCTTGGACAGGTCTGACAGTTCTTCACATTGTTTTAAAGACAAGTTGGATTCGATTCCCACCTACAAAATAGTATGATAACAACTGGATAGAATAAAACTCCACTGACTAATCTCTCAAATCATGGATTTAAGGGGATTTACACCCAAGCATAAGAATATGAGAGACATATGGACTATATATCCACACATTAAATCAATAACATCTATGAGTGGCATTCGAATTCGTGAAACAGACAGGCAAGAAACTGACAGGCAATACAAGAAGCTGATGGTGCACCCAGGATAATCAAGAGGAATGAACAGTCACTTTTGGGGTACATAATCATGATGTGTTGCTGAAAGAGGGGATCTAGATGACAGAAAACGCCTCTCCAAGATGCACCTCAGAACCAACTTTGCAAAAATACATTTCCGCATCATGTTTCTCATACTTTTTACGTCTCCGTAGTTCAAACCCCCCTGGAATGATGTTTGACAGCGCACTCGAATAGGAAGCAACTGCATGATAAGTACCTACCAATGAGCAAAATCACACGAGGCCATTATAACTCAATTTCAGAGGTTTGACATTTCTGCATACCATTTGTAATTTCATATATTTTTAATAGGAGTAGAGACTTGAGAACTATTTCCAGAGAAGCACTATGAAAGCTCATAGCACATTTATTTTTTCAGTGCTTCTGAGCACATCAACATCATGAGCTTGCTGGACACAAAAACTTGCATAAATACATAACATCTTTTATATGACCTCGGGATTCAAAAAGTGATCGTATAAGTAGAATGGGACAAGTCAATTAACTTATACGGTCAGTTTTTGCATTTGATGCTGTCTATCATCTTAATTCTCGGACAAGTTTTTTACATATGACAGGGGGGAGTCATTCATCGAACATCAGTTGAGCAATGAGCACTTGTGCAAATCATTTTGTTGATGTTAAAAAGAAAGTGAAAAATAAAGTTTAAATGATTCTTATCAGGAAATGCTTAGCGATTGAAGATATCTATTTTGCATAGGATTATATGAACTTGTATTAAATGAAAGGACATAATATTTTTTAGGATTGACTGGAATGCTTTGTACTCAAACGTGCTAATGAAAATGATTGCAGCTCCTAATCCTAGGTCAGTTCACGTACGTTGAAATTGCATCGCAATTACTACTCAATTGATAGTCATTGTCCCATGGTAAGTGAATGTTAAAAATCCAGTCGTCATAGATTGCCTGTCTATTGAGCCACTTTCTTGGCGTTTTCCAATGCATATTTGAATTGACGTCTCCCCCATGTTGACGAGAATTTGAGGTAATCGTTTCGGCATCCAAATCTGGCACATATTGGAGAATCTGCACTATTGTGTTTAAATATCCAATGAATGAAGTAGAAACACTGATTATGCAATAAGCGCTTTTCCATAAATCCATCCACCAATTAGAACAAGGAGTGGGGTCATATAAAATTCTTATGCAGCAATTATCGAGCTGAATTATTACTCATACAGAAGAATATTAAACAGCAAGTGATTGGCTGCTCAAAACTGCCCGTATAAGTACTTATTCAGTTCGAAAATTGCCGTTTAACTATTAATTGTACAATTCTTGGTTCAAAGTTTAACCTGAAAAATTCTGCAACACACACTGGGATTAGAAGGAGGGTGGGTGGGCTGTCACATCGTTTATTTAGCTGTGTGGGGTCATCAAATAGGGCTTAAAATTGTGGTTGAGGATGACCTGCAATGTTCATACACCTATCAGACTGATGCTCTAAGCTTTGCAACAATAGAAAACAATGGTATGATCAACCAAGATACACAGGGCAACAAACGATGACCAACCAATAAAGGAAACGAAAGCATCATAATGCAAACCTCGTAAATTAGAGTTTCCAACAGATGTAGGTTGGCCTCTATTGAACTCAAGCCCTGGGAATGAAAAAGACAACCAAGTAAAGCACAAGGCAATTTGCAGACAACCTTCCCAGCTACAAGCTGAAGCGACCACAGTGAGAATTACAGAATAAATGTGACCAGCATTACCTCATGAAACACACACACGACAAGCAGGGAACAGTACGGTGGAGACACTGCGAACATTGCCATTATATGTTCTGTAATTTACTTTCTTCAACTCCTCACATAAATTCTGTTACAAAACTATCCACTTGGCAACTAGGTTTTCACCCAAAATGGTCCTATAAGCCATTCAACTGCTTCACAGCCAGTGGACATAAAAAGAAAAACATTTGCTGTACAAAATACATGCACGGACAACATTTCACATAAGCAACTAAACTCAAGCTATCTACAGGACACAAAAATAAATAGCTAGAAGGAGTTTGTGAAATCCTTCCAACAAAGTAACAACTAATACAAGAAACTAAACCGATTGCGGTGAGACAGAACAAAATTTGAAGGATTGCATCATCTTCTTAAGCGGACTCTACACGGCTCAAATATATATGACCAAATAAATTTGAAGCTACTTCAAATACATTTAATCGCGTGTAAATACCCTACCAAATTAATTGGTAGCTTTAGCCAAGTGATTAGCTAACCACAAGAATGATGGGCATTTCCAGAGGTTCATATTAAACCCAGTTTGATTTGAAGGCTAGGTCTGTCCAATTCTTTTTGTTGTTTGAATAAAAGCAGACTACAATCCATTGAGAGGCAGATGCATCATCATTAGAATAATTGGTTCAAATATACTTGCAAGTAGTCAATGTCTCACTTCAAATTAATTTGGAATGCGTCTCGCAAATCAATTTGCTGCAATATACTTGAGCCAAGTAAACTCCCCTTTAGCCCGTTGCAAATGCAAGCAAAATAATTATGAGTTGAAGCCCGCAAAATTTATAATTCAATCAAACTTCTTTGGCAACTTCCTGTACAATGCTTGTAAATGCAGAAACACACTTACAGATAAACCTCTAGAGACTGCCAAAGAAACCAAAGCACTTGCATTATCGACCTAGAATGAGATGTAAGTTCTATAATAAAAAAGGCTAAGTGCATACAGCATAGTAAATATATAATACTTACTTCACACAAGCATTAATGAGAAGAAACATGGAGGTACAGCTGGAAAATTCCGGAGAATTGGAGCAGGAAAATTTTCCACATTCTCCAACTTACCTGTAACTTATGTTCAACGCGACTTTTGATTGCTGCTCATCTACTAGGTATTGTTGATGCTCAGTCATCACAAACTTTTGAATGAAACTCTTCAAGCTTACTGATATTTGCTGCTGATTAGCATGCCACTCGTGAGTGACATCTGTTGCATCTGATTGCCAGCAGACAGGTCTTCTCGGCTTCTGACAGGTAGAAACTAGTTTATCCTAAATGCATGAGGCTCATTCGCATACTCAGCCTTTGCGCTCGGGAAGCTGTAAACGTTTTGGTGAAAAGTATGGTCACTTTGATTCATATGCCCGCCGCTTCAGAATAATCATTTGCTCACACATAGGCATACCGTTCGAGGACCAATCTCGACATTCAGTGAAAAATTTAACCACGACTCATCTTCTGCAAGCAAATTATTGATACCATAGTCAATAGTATCACTTTCACAGGTTTAAGTAGTCTTTACAAAACAAAACTTTGTGCAGAAATTGATGGCCTGAGGCAGGAAACAACAGCTGTAGGTGATAGATGATAGGTACAAGGAAAAAACACTGGTGGAGCTAGATTCATTTTATTCTGTTCGTTCATAGTGAACCATTTTGTATAAATTGTACATAATTTGGGAAAAAACACAGTCGATATTGACCAACACACACGTTGCAAAAAGATACCATATTTTTCACAGTGCACGTTCTCCACATAAGAACGATTGAAAATTTGTTGGATGTGTCTAATTCAGTTAAAAGTTCCTCTTTTATATAAAGGCATAATTCAATTTTCGGGGTTTGGCTTTGTCCTAGCTTTCAGATTATTTCCTCAAACTTCAAAAAACTGATCTTAGGATTTCAAGCATATATTACAGGGGCCAGTTTTGTCTCCATCTTTGGAGCTTTTCAATTAAAAAAAGCTGAATATTTGTTTCCCTGCCGTCTTAAAGCAGGCACATGCACCTCACCAGGTATCTTACAGGTATTCTAAACACTTGTAGCTATTGAATATCCCATGCATCGTTTGCATTCACTTAGAGATCATTTTTCTGCCTATCAAAATTTTCCTAAAGCAAGCATTGAAGAACCTCTTCAGGAAATTTTCGAAAATGACCCAAGAATTCCCAAATCCAAAGACGATCTGGAAGTCTGGATTATGATCTACAGCAAACTGTACTAAGAATGGACGGATCTTGAAACATTTCCAGAACAACTCTACATTGATAATTTTTGGACAATAATAGCTGTGCTCAAGATGCATTGAAAGCTTTCACTAAGAAATCAAGTGAAGAGGTATAAGATGAAGGACTATCCATAAGACTTTCAATAAGAAGACAAAATTTTATTTGGCAGTGAGATTCAGACATGCAGGCACCTGTGTTCAAGATGCTCAGAAAAAAAGTTGCAACCTAACCAGCATGGCAGTGAAAAGCAAGGATATCAGAGGAAATCATACCAGCTTGCAGCTCTGCTCTATATCATGTGTTCTTTTTACAACCCACTTCTTCAACTTCTCCTTAGTATCACAGTTTCTGCAGATGAAAATTATAAAGAAAACAAGTTGGTAAACAACTTGAATCCACAAGAAAATTGACCACATGTCAGTACTGTCATTACGCTGTAGCAAGCAAACATGTCTTACCTTACATTGATCAAGACTGATTAAAAGAAGAAAATGTGAAAATCCTCACACAAATAGAAAACAGCAGTGCCTGACGTGGAAAAACATAAAAAGTGAGAAACTACTGTGCAACGTAAGTAAACAAATAATAATAGTTCTTGCATATCATCATCATGTAGAGTATCTTATAATAATAGCTGGCAGCCCTAAAATAGCGGATGTAATTGTTTTTTTCAGAGGAAAATGATAATAAAGGTGTAACTCTGCTTTCATGCACTCCATGGCATCTCATAATGCATTGGCTCATGACAATTTGTGAAACTGTGTAGTAATGTGGTGCCTATAGTACGATTCGTCTAAGTTAGACTGCCAGTGGGACTCCATTGAAATTTTTTCTTTATATATTTCTAATTATTGTGGTGGCTTTCTGCGAGCGTCTTAATTGCAACTACATCATCAACTTAGACCTAAGGGTAGTAAAAGTAATGCTTTGTAATAGCTTATCCTTCAAGCTATCTTAGAGGCTGGTTTTCATTTGGGTTTAACACAGTAGGGTCATGTATGGAAGCCTTTATGTCTTATTTTTCCGGTCAATCATCCCAGTGTAAAACATGTACTACAACTTTGATTTTAGGACCTTCCCTGTATTATCAATCTTTTCTTTTTCAAATCTTAGTGATTTGATAGCTATTGACATCGCTCGGGCTCAGAATGCACTTAACTCAGTGCTGGTCATGTGGCTTAACCACAATTACCTCCAATTTCTTTCCAAATCAAATTTCAATACAGCTCGCTTTTTTCAGTAATAATAACCAAAAGGCAGGCCAACTTAGATGAATCGTACTATACTTCCATAAAACAAAAAACAGCTATATTTCAAGAGAAATCAATCATGGAGAACCATCTTGGCAAAATGTCTCCAGTAATTAGTACAAAAAAATTTCGGACAAAAAAATTTGGGACAACGAACGTCAGGGAATAATAGCGTCCGAAATTTTTTGTAGTCCAAAATATTTAACGTCCGAAATAGCCTCAAGTCATCTACAAAATTGAAAATCTCAAAGGCTTGTTTCAGGAACATTTTAAGTCGTCAGTCATGCATGGTCTATAAGAGTTTTCCTCATCAACTTCAGTCTGCCTTTTCTACTCTGTGATAAATGTCAGCGTTTGAGAATACTCAAAACATAAAAGCAACGGATGATAACAATAACAGGATTCTTGATCAGGATTCCTTTGTATTTGTGACAAAGAATACTCCATCTCTGAAGACATGTGCTAGCTAAAATACCTTAGATTTATACATAAGAAAGATATGTAATCCCACATACAGAACTGTCCAAAATTCTTCTGAAAAATAGATGAAAAATCGTCTGAGATTTTTTACGCTTCATACATTTTATCTTCTCAAGATTTTGAGCAACATAGCACTACTGCATCAATTTGAAATTCTCCACCTGTAGACTAGGTATAGTCATCACTAAACGCCATGCTGGCTTAAGCAATTCAGGTAAAAAACTTATCACATCTGCTGCATGTATCAATAGAATGTATTTACATAACGACACTCAAGAGCACATGGATATTTTTGAGTCAGAACCATGTGGCGCTCATGACGAACATTCACCGTAGCAATGCGACAGCTAATTGGATTAGTCACTTTCAATGCGACCACTTGAATTCCACCAATCATTGTTGATTTTACAAGAATCTACATTTTCTACTGCTCTTCCCTACCAAAATAACAACAAACACTTTCCTATGCACTGGATAGACTATAAGCCATGCGGCAAGCCTGAGCTTACCAGCATAGCAATAAGGTATTTCAAGAAAGTGCCTTTTTTGAAATATCACAGAGAAAGATCCATGGTCACATACTTATACTCTAAAAGGTCAGGTTGTTCTTCATACAAGAACTGTGCAAGGTCCTCATCTGCATGCAAGGCAAGCTGTTTGAATGTTGCTTCATCTTCAACCCAATCAGCTTCTCGATGATGTCGAACTGCCCATGGCAAAATCTCAGGATCTTCTGGTGTTTCGCTACATGATGCAAAAACAGGAGTGTAAGGAAATGTAAGAAGATGCGAGCATGAAAGATTATGAGACATTAATGCTTTATAGAATTGTGCTAATTTACTTCCAGATTCAGGCAGAATCATGATGGCACAACTAGTAAAACAAACAGGAAAGAGCAAAGACAACTGGCCATCATAAGCACAGAAACAAATCTACAGGGTGTTTCTTGGGAAATCCTGAATCAGGTAGCAAATAGTATGTTGCTCTGAAGTACCCATTAAAAAACACTTTGTTTCTAGAAAGATTCTGGATCGTTTCTGCTAACTTTGATCTTTAAACTGACATCGCAATTATATGCTATCTAGCAAATACAATCTGAATCACATATATATTGGACAGTGAAATAATACAGCTGTCTACAGAACAGTGACACAAAACAACTAGCAATGAGTAAAAGCCACTAGTTAGATCATGGCATTTGCTCAAGCTTGCAATTGAATTATGACGAGGAACAACAAGAAATAAAAAATACTCTGAAACTATTCTCCACTAGTCACAAAAAGTACAAACGTAATACTTCCCTGCTGCAGCATAAAGAAGATCATGACCTACCCAATCTCTGGTATAACAGTTTTATAGTCCTCAATAGGTGTTGTCTCAGGAAAGTTCGATACAATCGGTAGCCAGTGTGGCAGAACATCTTTCCCATGATAGGAAAACAAATCCTCCAGAGCGTACGAGTCACTAGCACGTGCAAACTGGACAGCTTGATGGACTATGTTGCATGAGCGAAATTGAGCAAAAAAATCAGCAGAAAACTTGTCTCGAGCTTTGTAAGATCCACCAAGAGTGACCTAAAAGAACAATCACTTGCATTGCATATATCTAATATCGACAAATAATATTTATATATCTACGCTGGTATGTCAAAATGGTCCTTTTTTTACTCAATTTGATGCTGATGGCTGATTGAGGGTTATCTGGCATTCTCGTCACTCCTCCCTCGCGCATTCGAATTATCGGTTGATACCAACACTTAGCAAACTCAATTAAGTTCAAGCTGTTTGAATGACCAACAACCCACTGTACAACTTCATAGGTGCAAAAGTATCGTAGAAAACAGTTTTGCAAAAAGGTGCACAGATTGACAGTGGAAACACAGAGTCAGATAAGAAACTGTGAGGGAAGAGATTTACAAACATTTTAATCTATGCAACCTTCGCAATCTACGACGGCATTCGGCAGTGCCGTCGTAGTTGCCGTCAGCCTCAAGCATTTACGACGGCAAAAAAAATGCCGCCGGAAGAAATGTTGTGTGCATTGAATTCAAACTTCAACGAGCGATTTTTTTATTCAAAAGTAATTAGAACTTCATCTCTACACAACTTATTATATCGCATGTATTATGTTATTGCTTCACAACATAAATGCAAGCCACAGACAGTTATCTCGCTCATGCCTACTGTGCATCAAACATTCTTCAGCAAGGATCAATTAGCTTCCATTACGCTAATAGCTCTCATCTGTCAATCACAGTGATCAACAGAAGAAAAAAGTTCCACGTTTTTTTCAATACTAATTCAATCACCAGCCGTATCATCTGATAGTGGTTGAATAGACTGACATGTGGCAGCGTATCTGACGACACAAAAGAACATGAGATATCGGCGATCGATTGAGTTACGTGAGGTATTTCCCGCATGTTGTTGAAATGAAATAGCGGCTGGAACTATCAAAAAAAATGCCAAAGCGAAAAGTTGTTTAAGGCTGGGGATTTGATATCCTTGAATACGAGGTAAGAGGTAAGTGGTTAGGTGCCCAGGTGAGAAGGAAATCAATGCTCATCTTGAGCCGTTGGGAGACATCGTACGTTGCAAAACTCGATGGCAATTTTTTTGCCGTCGCTTGAAATTTTAATTGCGAGGGTTGTCTATGCATAGATGGGGAGAACAGAACTTGTGAATGAAATTATAATTGTTTGGAAAGGCAAATCCAAACGTGACGTACTGAAAGAAGTAGATAATCAAATGAATGCTATAACCTAGGCCAATCTATATCAGATGGGCAGTGATCCCTACTAGCACAGTTAAACAAATTTATGAGGACTCCACAGATGAACAGAAACCTCAATTGGCAGAGCAGGGCTCAGGTAGAACAGAGATCACGCAAGTCAGAAACGAGCAAACACAAAGCACAGAGATCATGCAAGTCACAAACGAGCAAACACAGAGCACAGAGATCACCAATTCTATGAAACAAGTACGCGCTTGCCAATGCACTCCTGTAACTGATTCTTAAAGGGACAGTATCCGATAGAATCGTTGAAATTAAAAGTTTGGAGATTATTTATGGAAAGTAACAGTATTGGCACTAGGACTCTGAAAC
>JAOBRC010252020.1:0-21854 GCA_027575255.1 Scolionema suvaense
CGCCAAACCATGAGGAGTAAATTTTACGTGCTGATACTTGCTGTCAATTCACAAAATTTATTGAGACATCATCTGAACTGAAAATTTCAAATTTTGGGTCAAGTCTCATTATTCTATTGTTCTTTTCTTAAAGTCAATCGGAAATGCTCATACATGTTCAAGGAATCAATAACCCTTATTTTGCTTTCAAGCATCTACATTGACGTAATAGAGACTCCTGAGTAAACGCACTCTATGGCATAAATGTGCATCATTACGTCAATTGAAATTGCACCTTTGATTGGTAGACTTGACAGGTTCCTTGAATGATAAAAAGGTAAGATTTGCTTATTTTCCGGGTTCAAATACTTGGGCGTGTGGACCGTTTTACAATGGTGATGATGTCGGAGGATCAGAGTTTGATATCGGAGAGAAATCTAATGCGAAAGAGTGCATTAAATCATGTATCAAGAAGAAACAAACTGACGATTCAATAAATGGAGTGACTATAGATTCCGCAACTTGAAGAAAATGCTTCTGTGAGAAGTAAATTCTAAGAGTAAATACAAAAGCTACCTTCTTAAGTGTTTCTTTTAGATATATATGTATATATAAACGGCAGGGAAGAATAGAGAAAGGAGCTACATAGGTTATGTAATTCGTAGAAAAATGCTCAACACGCAAATCGAACTAATCGTTTTCCAACTAGTTCAACACGGTTGAACTTTTTGAAGCGCTCATGTTCATCTGATAATTTGAAATTGCTCATGTTTGTTGACTTACTGGAGAGTTCCGTATGTGTTGCTAGATTTACAACTGGGATAACATATCACGAGAAAATAGCTTCTAACCATCCAGTGATCCTTATGCAATGTATCCACCATTCTTCGACTATTGTTTTTCGATTATTGTTCTGCCACATCAGTATGCCTGTATCTCACTTTACCCGCCGTACATTGTCACACCATGCAGAATTTAACATTGAATCAGTGTATTTTCATTTAATATCGAGTCTACGTTCAATTAGCTCTCAACTGTCAGTGCAGTAATTGGTAGATTCCAACAGATTCACCAGCAAACTGTCAGAGACGCACGTCTCTGCAATGTAAGACCACACGAGATAACGGGACGAATACCAAGCACCGATGGCTCAGGGGTTAGAGCGAATCAGCTAGACACCGTAGGTAGTGGGTGAGACTCTTGCCCGGTACAAAGTTTGACACTGTAGCGGGTCGGTGTGGCAATCACCGAGTGGTTAGTACTACTAATTTTTAGTTAGAGCATAACCCCAATCAAAGAAAAATATGACGACAACTTACATGGTGTGAAAACATATTTTACAGAAATGTCGTTACGATTGACTTTCTGCTGAGTGAGACAACATGCCTACATATGAAAGATTTTATAGCGAAAGTTTATTACCACAGTCCCGGTCAAAATAGTTTTGTACGCATGCGCGTTTTTGTCATTTTCCGTACCGCAAGTAAGTGAAAACATGTCGACAAGTACCGAGCCGCAAATCAGGGCGGGAGGGTGTGTTTTGTTTGAGAGATTTACTAATTCTGAATTTTGAAAAATCATGTTTTGGCATTTGTAGGGTATGTGCAGGGTGTGGTAGGGCTTTTTTTAGGGCGTGGCTTGGGTTTTTTAATTTTTTCAGGTTATTTAGAGAACAATGGGCGTGGAATTCGGTCTACCAGCGTAAATTGCTAGAAACTGCACTGAGAGTGTAGACAGAGGTTGCTAAACAACTGCAAAAAAATTCTCGAAGCGCTTGCAATGCAAAGTGCTTTTACAAGCAAAAATGGTAAAAAGTGCATTTTTGATTTTTGCTGAAAAAAAGCCTTTTGTCCCGAATATTTTGTCCAGGATTGCAGTTCGGCAGGATCTTCTTTGTGTGTGTTATTTAAATATGATTTGACACCCTTGTCTATCTGATATGTAATGCAGGGAACTGATTGCGCATTTTGTGTCATGCTAATACAGTATTATTGTGGTTATCTATGATTTCTATGCATTCAGTTACATTTATATATTTCAATCTATGAAGGATTTGTCTAAACACTACCGCGTTTTCAGAGTTGTATGGAACTTGGTTTCTGCGATTTGCTACTGCTACATATCCACACCTTTTGTGCTATCTTGATTCAGCATGATCCTTATTGTATCTCATAGCTTATAAAATTATATTGAAAAGTCACAAGCTTTTAAGCTTGAGCCGTTCAGAAAATTTCGTTTGCCTACGGGGGTTTTTATACTCCCTCCCCCAGTGAAAATAGGGTTAATGCTGATTTTTACACATGTCTGCGTAACTCAGAAGAACAAATCATCACATTAAATGTTTTAACCAATGCACGTATTTGAGAACACATTAAAGGTTGAGGAGTCGTTGCAGTTTAGTGGTACTTATGAATAGTTTTGTTGGATAGAATTTCTAATCCAGGTCAAAGCTATAGGATGAATATCAAAAGTGCTGAAATTGTTTACTTTAGACCGGGAGACGCTGTTCATATGCAGCATGACAAGTACGGACATCAGAGTCCATAACTGAAATTTACGGAGAGGAAAAGGAAATACATTCCAGCACTCAAGATTTGTATATCATTTTCCATCTATTTCAGAGGGAGACGACGAGCGGTGTATTGAAGATGACATTGACTCGCATAAAAACAAAATTTGTTTACCGAAATGGACGCCGTACGCGTTTCAGATCAAACGGGGCTCTAGCTGCTTGTCGTTGGGTAATGGAATAGAAATGTGCGGAAGTGTAGGTAGGTTTGTCGAATCTGTTTGCAAAACAGTGGACTACATGGACTTGATTTACAGATTTATGAAAGTTTTACTTCAGTTATTTTGAGTGCCCGGAAAGTACATTTTACGAACTGATGTCTGCTGACAGATCACAAAATTTATCTTAACATGATCTGAACAGAAAATTTCAAATTTTGAATCCAGTCTCATCGTTCTATTGTTTTTGTTGTTGTTGTTGTTGTAGTTGTTGTTGTTAAAGACAATTGGGAATGGTCCTCTATGCCCAAGAAGAAAGTAATGTACTAATTTGGTGTCAATTTCCTTAATTTTGCCATCAAACTTCCGTATTCACCTACAAGCCTTTACAAAATATCTTGACACATGTGCAAAATACTGCGTTAAACACTCCCCACGAGCAAAGCACTGATACTATTACCAGCTGTGAAGAAAATCAAGCCTCCACTACGTGCCTCCACAGGTTGACGACTCGATTTGACCGATCGGGATTTTAGGACTTTAAAGACGAGACGGGCGAAATGAACGACTTTGAAGACGAGAAGGTGGAAAATGCACCCTTTTGTTGACCACACCCACGTTTTCCAGATTTTGCCAATTAAGCCTGTATAACGCTGTTTGACGTGGCTCACAGACTTGTTCAGCCTACAAACGTATGCAAAATATTGTTAGAATTGTGACTGTTCTACTAAAAAGTATCTTCTTTTCACACCAACGACCTATGCCTGACGAATCAAGTAAAATAGTGACAGGATACTTCTTTGAAGGTGTCTACGGTTTCAATGCCCATGCCATTTACCCAAGCTACAAGCCTTCGTAATGTAGTATCCTTTCACTCCTCCCCTCTCCCACCCCGTAAACAATGTTTTGATTTGGCAGTGACATGCTGAGCTCAGTTTCAAATACTCGAACATTGTCATCCGGGGGTGGAGAGGGGAGTCTGTTTTTCCAAACTATTCTGCACACGGCTGTAGTTATGGTCAGGTGTTTAACGTGAGAGGCGAAATGATACATGTATAAATTTTGATGCAACTGATTTAAATCTATAGTGTTTTTCACGAGAGCATTGCTTTTCCCCTTACTTCATTTTTCCAATATAAAGAGCCTTACTCATGATACTGTCTGGTTCTGATTTATTCATTGTTCAGCAAATTCTAGCACATACGGTTTGAGCACCTGTGATGGTTCCTTTGACATGTGCGACACATTTGAAGACAAGAAATGCATGTACAGTCCGCTCCAGATTGCATGCGCTGAGACAGGTATGACGTTTTTACGTGGGGTGTTCTTGATACTGATCTTTATTCAATGTTGAGTTTGTAGCAGATAAAAACGCTTAGCGTGCTAGGTTGTATCGTTTCTCGTCTGTTCACGACAATGAAAGGGAATGCATTATTGAGTTATTTCTCATATTTGCATGCCTACACTGTATTGTCTATCTCCTCAGTCTATATTCATACTTTTTAGGTGAAATCGCTATATTTATACGTTTTAGGTGAAAACGTAAAACTTTGGGATTGCAGTTCAGGCTCATGCAAAACTGTAGAAAACATGATTGAAGGTGAACTTGCTTCGGGCAACAACTTGGTATGCAGTGATGGTTCTGTGGAGAATTCAGAGAGTCAGTTTCTGGCTATTATCATATGCAAGTCGTTGTTCAGGTAAGCTCTTACAGTAGTTTAACTACAACAATATTCCTTTTCTACCCAAAAATTTGCGCTAAAAAGAAATACTTTTACACGTGGGATGAAAGAAAATACAAAAAAAAAACAAATCTTAATTGATTTGATTATTGTATATTGCTGCATCATCTGCATATGAGCATATCTTAATCTCATTGACAATTTCTTTATTTCAGTGGCTAAAGAACTTAGCTTTGGGGAATCTCATAAATTCTTTTCAATGAATAAAAGTCTTGTTTTTACTGAATTTACACCAAAATGAATTGATGACTTGTGATACTAAGTATTTAACGCTAATTATGGTGGGCTTTTTGAGGAGGTATACTGGCTGGGGGGAGCCATTTTTAGAACGGCACGTTGTATCGCCATGAAACGTGGAGGGTAAGTAGCTGTTGATGAGAACTCTCCAAAAATACGATGCTAACCCTCCTCATTACACTATTGTCCTCATTTGCAAACAATGGGAACGTGTGGTCAGAATGGGCAAAATAGAAATGAATATTTCACGCAAATTAGTGCCGTGGAATGCATTTTTTGCACCGAAATGTTGCCTAAATTACTCTACATGTCAATAGTAACACTTTTAAGATGTATGTTAAGTTTTTGAAAAAATTCACCAGTTCCAATTGCCTTCAACAAAAGTGCAATATCATTTTACCCAAATTTTAGAATTTTTAGTTCATTGGATATCCCGATAAAATTTTAGAATTGTAAGCAAGAACGCCTGAACCCTATATCTACTGGGGGGGGCTCTGAGAGCCCCCTGTTGGTTTTTTTCAGATATCTCCGGAAGGGATAAACATTTTGAGCTGAAATTTCGTGACTTTTCCTGAAATTTAATATGTTGTTAGGGACATTTATCGGTTTTTCGAAATTTGGACATCTTCACCCTCAAATCTAGGTCCAATCAACAGGTGGTCAGGCCATCTTATGCCTTTTTTGAGCTAAATCACTACAAAACTGCATAAAACGGAGTGTCATGAGCCTGAAACCATCATATAGCACCTTTTCCTAGTTGGTACCGTAGTTTTTGAGAGATTTTGAGATTCCCCAGAAATTTGGGGCAATTTTCAAAAATGTGTCTTTAATCGATGACGTCATGAATAATTAATGACGTCAGCAATTTTCAACTACACCAAATTGTTCACCTATAAATGGTCAATGCTCATGCAAAGTTTCATTGCAGAGTTGGGGAGCCCCCAAAAGGCCCAGTAGATATAGGGTTAAAATCACTTTCCAAGATTTGGCGGCATACAAACCCACATAACTCTTCTGAAAACCTTTTTAACGACTATAGCGAGAGTCATGAAACTTTGTGACTTTTCATGCAATTTACACAGGAGAATATTTCTACAAAAGGACATTTGACGGTTGACTCCTGCAAAGCCTGATGAGAGACTCAATTTTACCTACAAAAGGACCTGTTTTCAGTGAAAAGGCTGAAGACAAAGCTAAAAGCAATATATCGACAGAGCCAATGATAGAAAACTCCATTATTTTCAACAGGAATGTATTTTTATGGAAATTTTTGAAATGGACATTTTTCAGCATTTTGAAAGCACGAGACGCAATTTTGGTGTCGTCAGCAAAAATTGAGTTACGTCATTGATGAAAGAGTTATGCCAAATTTATTTTTATAATGACATAATTTAGATATGACACGTTTTAACACGGGTTACTAGTTCTGAAGTTATGAAGTGGGACTCCCACTGAGCCCAGAACCTCCAAAATGTCCCCGGTTTGGATAGGGTCAAACGAAATCCTCTGCTTTTTCAAAAAAGCACTCATACTTAAAACTAAACATTTAAAGACTCAAAAAAAATCGAAGTAAAATGCATCCAATTGATACAATATGAGACAAGGATATCACATGCTACTAATGATAGCTACTGCTGATCTAGGAGACAGGAAAAAATACTTTTTCAGTTCAGACTGAATAAAGTTTTTGACTTATGCATGAAATTTTTATCAAGTCGTGTAATCTTGTTTTATACAGTTTACCATACGGAGAAGTTTCTGCCGCCACAAGGACTGTCCGGGACACGAAATATGTCTTGAAAAATGTAACGTGTGACTCTTCTGCATCCAAGCTCAGTGATTGTTTGTTTGACAAGCAAGAGGAATATCTCAAGTCAGTTCATTGTCCAAGCAAGAAGCCAGTTCATGTCCGATGCTATGATTGTGATAAAAAGTTGCTTCGAATTATGAATCAGTTCGATGCAGATGTCTTCCCATCAAGTGGTATACTGGAACCTGACGCAGTCAAACAAGCAGCTAAGAAAGCATTGGAAGATATACGCTCAGCTTGTGGTGACTGGAATTGTGGAAAAGTCGCACATAAAATTGATGCGTATTGTAACTCTCAAAAATTGCTCAATATGTTAATCAATTTGGATATATCATACAACAAAAAGGAATCTGCCATAGCCCTTCAAACACAAGTGAATTATGCAAGTCTTCTAATGACAGCTTTCATATCAGACAAGTTCTCTGCTCAAGCTCTGCTTCTTAAAAAGCTTGAAACACAGAGTGATTCATTTCGACAAAATCTTGGGCAGTACTTCGAGCGGCTTGCTGCATTTGACCGTGAAAAGTCTCAACAAGATCGCGTGTACTTGAAGGGATTGATCGATGACAATAATAAGCGCATATCCGAGTCCATGCAGAAAATTAACCGCGGAGTCACTATGATTATCAGAGAAGCTTTCATAAGCGCTGGCGCAGAAGTCGCACAGCTAGCTGTAGAGCTGGCTGCTGAGATTGCAAAAGCTTTCAATCCGGTTTCATGGCTTAGTGGAGGCACTGATGTTAATGATGTCGCAGACAGAGTTAATGCGCTTGCAAAAGCTACTTTAGCATTCCCTAAATTGGCTCACATTGCCAAAAAGTTTGGTGAGCTATCCAAAAGAAGCATGGACATTCAAGATGCTCTTCCTGCAAATTGGAAGATGCATGCACGTTTTCTAAAGCTTCTAGATGAGAACTATATGGACACAGGTTAGCGTCATGTGTATTTTCTGCATAAACTATATTTGCTGAGAGTTCTCTGAGCACCCAAGTTGCGGTGGCTGAGCATTCAATTACATCGAAAATGCATTGAAAATGTTCACTGGTATTAGTAAAGCAACGATTCAAGTGCTAAAACATTTAGCGTTATCTCCGTAAGCATAATCAACGAAGATCATAATTTTGGCTGTTATCCCTATTTAGGGGGTGAGGTATATTTACCTCCCAGCCAAAATTTTTCGATAACGTTTGAACGGCTGCACATATGTGTCGAGTTCATGGTAACTTTTAACATTTATTCCTCATGCACATTGTGTCTAAATTTGAGGTTGTTTGGATGAATGGTTTAAGAATTATGAAAATTTTCTCGGGGTAGTCTGGCACTGCTCCATTGTATTTCACATAGGCATTTTGAGCACAGCACAGCACAGCACAGCACAGCACGCACAGCACTCTGATAGTAGGCTTCCTTTCTTGTCAATTTGAAGCAAACTGAGCAAAGATAGTGAATCCAGTGGATGTTTTCTGGAAAGTTGAATGCCTGATGTCATTTGGGCTGCCCGATCGGGAGAATATACCTCCCCCTCCTAAATGGGGTTTACGCAGACCCCTCCCTCTAAATAAGGTTAATGTGCACAGTTGTCAAGTTTTCAAAAATTTATGGAGATTGAGGCCAAATGTTCCAAGTATTTATTAAAAAACATGTTTTAATGCTTATTTATCTTTCTTTTGATCAAATTATATCTTCATTAGAAACTATGCACCTTCCATTGCCTTCCTCTTTTATGGGCCACCAATGCTAGAGTTACAAACTAATCGCTTGTCAATGCAGAATTTTCTGTTCTTTAAAATAGTCCCGTCTTTTACTTCTCAATTTCAATAGGTTTTGAGGGATGTTCTACAGGTGATCATATTGTAACGATGTATATGTAACCCTTTCAGACTTTGAGAGTTAATCTTTGATATCTTTTAACCCTGTTCTTCCTAGGGTTAAAAGGGATTCCTCATACCTGGATGAACCAAGTTGCACCGTCAATATTTTCCAAATTACCTAAGCTATATCAATGATACTTGGTACGCATTTAGCCTTGGATCCAAAACAGATATGATTCGATTGCTGATGTGGAGGCCTTTTGAATTGCTGAAGTCTGGTGCTGCTCTTATCTCCACGCTAAGCCGCTGAGTAATTACTGAATCTCTACGCGTGTCAATCTTTAGGGAGTTTGCGCTCACCAGCTGAAGCCACCTTGCAAGTCAGCCGTAAAGGAGCAAAAAAAAATTGGTCAATTTGGGCCATAAATGCCGTTTACCGTAATTATCTGAATGAGCGCCGGGGCGCTCATTTAATTTTCTCTCTTTCGGAAGGGGCACTCATTTGAGGGGGGCGCTTGTTCAAGCCGGGGCGCTCATTACAAAAAAATCCAATGGTTGGAATATCTTAAAGGAGCACAATTCCTCAGATTTTCATGGGAACCAATGATTACCGTAATGTTTGGATTAAACGCCCCCTCTCTTTTAAACCCTCCTTCAAATAAAGGCCCCCTTTTCAGGAGAATTTTCAATAAACGCCCTCCTGCATTAAACGCCCCCTCGAACAGACGCCCCCTCCAGATGGGGCGTTTATTAGAGATACAGTAACTAACAGGTTTACTACCACCGCTACATTATCACTCCTCTTTGGGGGCTTTTATTTCTTTTTCGATGATATTTACATGTAATCTAGTGTAAATTTCATTTATATATAAAGTGTATACTTAACAAAAAGAAGAATTTCATGGAAATGTAATAGACGCTCCCTCTTTTAAACGCCCCCCTCGAATAGATGCCCCCTAAAAAGTCCAAAAATTTAATAAACGCCCCGGGCGTTTAATCGAAGCATTAGTATAGTTCACCTCATGAACAAATTTTCAAGTCATTTTGATTTTGCGTTGAACATATATTTTAATGTCAACATTGCCCCGGCTCTCGGCAGTGTAATCAACGATCGCACCCTAATCTGGTCGTTCTCCTGCCATGCAATACCGAAGCCTGTAGAGATATCAGCTGTCCTCATCTGCAGCCTGAAGAAGTATTTCATTAGCAAAATATTTAATGACCGGTCTTGGGTACTGGAAGTGTCGTATTTATGAGCTGTGTAAATACGGTCTGAAACTGCCTTATAATCATACATGTCTCTCTAATGAATCAACTGATAACCATACATCTCCTATGTCGATAATCCTACTGAATTTTGCGGAATATATTGGGCAGCTAAGAAAAAGGTTAGGAAAATTCACCACGTTTGGATGAATTATCTTAACCCTATTCAACCTGGGAGGGTGGATTCCGCCATCCTCCGGTTTTTCAAAAATTACTACTTTTTGGAAGCATGCTGCGGCTCGACAATTCCTAAAATTTATTGAGACATGTTCTGAGCCAAAAATCAGGTTCCAAAAATTTTTTGTTTGTCCAGGCCACGCCCTTTTTGAAAATTACCTTCTATCTGAAAAAACACATTTTTGCTCATAACTCAGGAAATTGTGGTTTAAAATGAGGCATCAAAAGAATGCCCTTTGCAAGACCTTTCTATTGATATACAATATGTGTATAGCTTTTAGTCTTGCAAAAAATAAATCGCTATTGAGCATTTTTCGCTTAAACGCCCTATTTCTCACATCCAACAATGGGTCATTTCACTTATGACGTCATAGGTCACACCCTATGAACCCTATTGACTTGAAAATTGGCACAAATATGCATGAAGGGTTAATAAATGTGTGTACCAAGTTTCAATACTGTTGAATAAGTAGTTCTAGAATTATGGAGGGGGCGGAATCCAGGTATAGTACAGCACCAAAAAGCCCAGGTTGAACAGGGTTAAGTAGTTTAGGAATTATAAGATATTTTATCCGAGCGGGGCACGCTGTGCCCTTCTGCATGCTCTCTGGGTAGTATTGGGTTAAAAATTGTATTGTCATTGCTAAGAATACGGTTTGCCTGATTCTGTACCTTCACAATCATCATTGATCGTGCTGATTGCATGGGCATAAAGCTAGCTGGATTTCTGCAGGAGTACTATGCAATGAAAGAGTTGTGCAATTAAAGTAAAACGATCAGAAAGATACTTTCTGACACTCTAACAATCGTCATTTTAGACTTTTATCAACCATATATTTCATCCCTACGTATGTCGAACATGCGTAGGGATGACATAAACATGCTAAACACTTTTGTCTGCATGTTGTTAAGAAGCTGCTAACAGCATGTTTGATTCAGATTTCACAGAAGGGGTATGTATGTTCTTTTTAGAAGTTTCAAAAAGAAAATGTCCAGTGCTGGTAGTGTTAAACACAAATTGGTCTTCAGACGTGATGTATAAATTGAGTGCACTGTTTTAATTTCTGCAATTCTGTTCGGTTTTTATATATACATAGAGATTTTATCAAAAGGTCTGAGGAGAGCTACAGTTGGGCTTTTTGTATTCCTCGGTCTCGGTCCATCGGCCTCGGCCTTGGCCATGAGGTCAGCCTCGGCCTCGGCCTTGGTACGTCGGCCTTGTAAACACGTGATAGATACCACATGATGCTGAGTTTAACAAATGGAACTTCATGAAACTGACTTGAAGAAACCAGGTCATGCTCAAAACACACGTGTCGATTTCCTTGTTGTAAATTCCTTCGATCTTTCGAAATTATTTCGAATATTCGAATCTTCGAATTTCGATTCGAATTCCATTACAACTCACTTGAGGACGAATGTTGATTTTGAATTGTGAGGTTGAAGTGAAGCTGAAGTGAAGTTCAATGTCCATACAGTTTTTTGTTGGTGTTTCTTTTTTTTTGTGCATGTCCTAAAGGTCCATGGCATCGTTTGTAGATGTTTCTTAGAGCTTGCAAGGTTGCCTGCACATTTATGTTGGCCCTAATATTTGTGCGACAGTTCGATTTCTTACTGGCTCAGTTGTGTTCAGATTGGCTGAGTGCTTTTCATATTTGTTCAGATTTAGCTTCTTTTCTCGTAGAGGTTATCTTCAGGTTAGTTGAGTTACTTGTTGATATGGGTCTTGAAAATTACATGAAGTTTTATTTGTTACGTCTTCTTTGATGTTGGCATGCATAGAGTAAACACTCTGCTTGAACCATCGTAATAAAAATGCTCTCACTCCTCAACCTGGGTAAATTTTTTGGTTGACCTATTTAAGGAACTGTTGCAAAAACTTGGATCGATCGTTTTGGCCAAGTAAGAAACCCTTAAACGCCGTTTGCGCAAAAAGTTAACAGTCTCCCATGCCATATGATTTACAGGATTTGATAAGCGCGCTCTAACAGAATGGTAGTTTCAGCTACTTTGCATTGAGAAAGAAAGCTAGGCTTTTTTCATCGTACTTTTTATGTTTTCATTGCAGCAACCAATAGCTAAGAAAGCAAATATTCTTTTTGTAATGACTTAGAAAAGTCAGAATCTCTTTTCGACGGTAACGTATATATGAAGGTTTACATTTAATGCTAACTGTCTGTCATCTGAGTTCCAAGAGAGTGATTTCAGTATACATCAGCAATTTTTTTCGCTCGAGCTTGGGAACAACTTTTTGCGGTTTTCACTGATTTAATTATTTTTTTCGCCTCCGAAACTGCTGAACCGCAGAAATTAAATCCCGAGGAATTTATCCACCATCAAACAGCGAAAATAAATTCCCCAAAAAAATTCCTCTTCAGAAAAACATACGTGCATTTATTACGGCACTCGAAATAAGTTTGAGTGTTTCCTTTGGTGATGACTGCATTATTCAAAAAAAAACAAAAAAACGTAAATAACGTAGATATATTTTACCAAAACATGATGGAAAATACCTGACCACGAAATTTCTTGTATCTATAAATGGGCTAAAATGAGTTTTAGCCATAGAAACGTTCAATTTAATAATAATCAATAAACGTCGCAGAAAATGCAGAAAATGCCTTAATCTAAAATATTCTCTGTCACCTGAGCCACCGTTTCCTTAATGTCCAAATATCCATTTAGTTGCAGTAAAATCGCTACATTTATCCTAAGGAACTAGAAAATAGAAACCATGTCTGTTGATCAGCTGATACTTCGAACAAGGCCGAGGCCGAGGAATACAAAAAGCCGCTACAGTTGTAACAATTCTGAATAAAAATAACACCTTCTTTAAGGATATGTTTCGACCTCACAAGAAAATATCTTCAGCTAAATGAAAGCATTCAGCAAATAATATACCAGGTGACAGAATATACCAGGATATACTAGAATATACCAGGCGACAATTATCACACCAATAAAGAGCACTTATAAAGCTCGTTTATGTTTACAGCAGCAAAAGAACAAAGAATAAAAAATAAAAAGTGATCAGACTGAAATTGAGAGGGCCAGATGGTTCACTTGCTTGTTGAGTACTGGTTTACACCATTTAATAAACATGCCTTCCTTCAACTTACGTTGAAAGTCAGTTGATGCTTGATTTATAAACATTCCTACAAGCATTTTCATAAAGATGCTTGTAGATATGGGACTCTTTACTTATTTGCTTTGAATGCGTTTGACGAAAAACTGTTATCTGAAAGTGAGTAATAAAGAGAAGCTATGAGCAGAATTACATATCTGCCTATTATTTTCATCTCTTCAGGTACAGATGTTGATCAGCTTGCGCGAGATTTCACGGAAAGCTATGGAAGCTTTTCTCCAGCTGTTCGTCTTGATGATATTGCAAAGTACATGGCCACAATGGAAGGAATTGTAGAAAATACGTGTGAAATTCTTTTTGAAGGTGGCACCGCTGCAAGTGTTGTCGTGCAGACGATAACTGCGTCCAGAGGAGGATGTTTCGATTTGAAGGTACTGTGATCAAAGTTTTCATCCTGTAACTGGTTTCATCTGCCATTGTAATATGCAGTACTCATAGTCAACTTTTCATGCACTTCCTTTTATGAAATTGTCCAACTGGTGAAAGACTATTTTGAATACTTATTGAAACATAATTGTTGCTTTTATGCATCTTTTAGTATTGGTAGCAAGATCTTATTGATCAGGTCTATGTGACCAGTACATGATATATCAATGTCCATGATTTCCATTAGAAGTAAATGTTTTTGCCACAAGCAAGTAGGCCGTTCACATCTGTGCTTTTTATTTTTCACTTAGATTGACGTTGCAGAGTTAGGAGCACGTCTTGAACTCAGCTACGACACACAATTTGAACTTATGGATGCTGGTGTTGCCATGGCGCAGAGCATTATCGCCCATCAGTCCGCTAAGATCCTCTCGCAAGATATATACACAAACTTCGATCCAGCCAATGTGGTGCAAACAATGCTTACGAAATGGCAAGCATACTTATCCGGAATAGAACATCGTCGAAGTATCATCAAGGCTGCTTGTGATATCATTGAGTTTAAGAGTGGAGGAGAGCGCCCACAATTTTGCGACGAACTTATATTGCAACCCTGGAACGATTTGCAGAGTTTGACATCGTATAAATATGATAAGCATTTGTGTGCATCAGGTTTAGCTTCGCATTTAGGGTATATTCCAGGTACGTTTCCTAGTATTTAACACTTCTTCATTGAATGCTCAACCATGCTCTGGAAAATTTGTAGTATTTAACACTTCTTCAATGAATACTTATCCATGCTCTGGAAAATTTGTAGTATTTAGCACTTCTTCAATGAATACTTATCTATCCTCTGGAAAATTTGTAGTATTTAACACTTCTTCAATGAATGCTTATCCATACTCTGGAACATTTGTAGTATTTAGCACTTCTTCAATGAATACTTATCTATGCTCTGGAAAATTTGTAGCATTTAACACTTCTTCAATGAGTGCTTATCCATGCTCTGGAAAATTCGTATGTGCTATTCTTTAATCTAATTCTCTAATTGCATCCAAGAAACATCGCAGTTTGCATAAACTTTAAGTTTGATTTTTTTTAGGTTTGCCCTGCTATTGACAATACTCTCTAATGCTGTTTGAAGAACATTCAACAGAAACTAACTCTACGCTCTTTTGCCATCATTTATGTACCAACTGGAAAAACAAACTCTTTTTAAAGATTTGAAATTTGGAGAGTGCAACAAAAGGTACCATTACTGCATAATAAATGTCTCTCACCTAATCAATTATGCTGAAGTTTTCAAAATGACGTCACATGATGCTACAGTGCACAATTGTCCTAAAAATGATGGCGAATGATCCTATCGCTAATATCTTGCTTGTGTCTAAGTTTGAAGTCATTTCCTTTGCGAGAGCAGATATGGTTAGAATTTCATTTTTGAATGTGTAGTATAGGAAACATGTAGTATAGGAAATTTTCACATTTTCCTCCACAAAAGTTGCATAACGTTCGTCAACCTGGTCACACAACAGTGAAATTTTCAGAGAATCTTTGTCGATACGTTTTGTTTACACTTAAGAAGGATTAAACATTTTCTTGTTTTAATCCTACTTAAGCTGCTGGTGGTGCCCCCCCCCCCCATGGTGGTTTTTCTGGCGCCAAATCTTGAAAACCGATATTTAGATGGTGGTTCTTGCTGATAATTCATAGAATTTATCAAATGACGTTGTTCGAATTCTGTTGCTATATTGTTCTTTTGTTCAATTGGAAATGGTCAATTTTGTCCAAGACCTAAAACATCAATTTTACCTAAAAATTGTTCCCTATGACTTGTTTGGTGTAAAGCATTGCCTGCCACGGCCATAATTTGCGTTGAATGCTCATTTCTATACTTTGCCCATGACGACAGCACGTTTCCATTGCCTGGAAACAAAACCATCGCTTATGAAGAAAATGGAACAATGTGATGGGTCAATTGGGTTTTTTTGGGGAGAGCTCTCATCAAGAGCTACCTACCCTCCACATTCCATGGCTATACCACTCGAAAAATATTGAGAGTGGCCGATTAACCCTATTGTGCATGGGCTTTTTTATGTACGTTGGTTGCATGGGGGGGGGGTAAAACTAACCCACCACCCCCCACCCTAAAAGGCGGACGAATATAGCTACAATACTGAAACTTTGCATGAATATAGCCACCAACAAGAAGTTTCTAAAAACTATTCATTTTAACTGCCAGGTCACCACATTTTTTGCTGAAGTCAGCATTTTTTCCCAAAATTCAGCAAAAATCGCCAAAAGTTGAGCCTAATTTCTCTCGGTGATAAAATCTGAACACAAGCCCGCCAGAAGTTAGTTCAGGCATCTTTAGAAAGCATAAGCATCGTCTTTTTAGAAAACAATGTGTGGGAACTTGAGAGCAAATAGTTTTTGTACAGCATGGCTACTTCTAAAGGGCAATTTTTGTCCCATTATAACTTGTAATAGGGAAATTGCAGTTTTGCTCCAATCGGCTCTCACAAAATTTGAATATCTCCGGAAGTAAGCAAGCTATACGCATGAAATATGCTCACAATGTGCATTGATAGATTTGGTTCAGAGGGCGCCTTCGGCCTGCCTCAGTCTTTTGATATTTCAAAAAAACTTTTTTTGGGGGGTAATTTTTACCCCCCCATGCAAAATAGGGTTAAGCCCGCCCCCTGCTTCCGCCGTTAAACTTTCTCAGAAAGCCCAGCCTAAGTAAGGTTAATTTAGCTTGAACAAAAAGTAACGGGGGGGGGGGGGATTTTGAAACGTTAATAGCTTTTTTTTTAAGTACTTCGATGGTAGCGGTAGTATAGATTCAGAAAAATGGCAGAAAAAAATGTGCCGCAGGTACCGTCTGCGGGTGGCACACCCATTTAGGTTGGTGACTTGGCATAACCGGGAGGGGGGGTCAAATTTGCCCGCGGACCAAAAATAAAATTTTTGTACTTTTGCACCCTAAATCTTTATCTTTGATTGTTTAACAGCAAAAATAGCATCCAAATCTGAATTAGGGCCAAGAAAACAAGAGAAGAAGTTTCAATGCTACATTTTCTCATTTTTGCAGTTCTGTCTCACCTCACCTGACCTCAAGAGGTCTAGAACTCGCAATATACATCCCTGTGAGTTGGAAATTATTTTATTGCAATTTATAAGTTTTGTGATTATTGAGGCATTATTTTCCTTTTTAGGGGGCATTCTAGGGCCGCGGGCAATTTTGACCATAGGGTTAAGCTTGTGTCTATGCGAATGATGATTTATCAAATAATAGACCGCCTGCTATCGCAAAAACTGGAATAGCTTTTATCTCTACCCTGCTGCTATTTGTTTTTATAGGATGTACGTGAAACGGTCGTCTTCTTTATGAACAACATGCAAACTCTGTTGTGATTTAAGCCTATCTAGCCTTACTCATCTACCTCCAGAATGAAATGAAGTTTCGTATGAGAGAGAACTCAACAGGCATGTTACTTTCCAGAGAAGATCCATTGTTACCACGGTTTACTCGTGCCTATTTCGATGACAGCCATGTGATACTACCCCAACAAATATTTCATAAGTTCTCAGCCATTGATCTCAAAAAGCAGTGAATATACGTCCCCATAAATAGAGTTAAGAAGTAAGCGTCAATTCCTCGTTTAAAAAACGTGCTTTAGTAGCTGGCAATACAAATGACTGCAGGAGAACTGGGATAGTGCAGAATACAGTGATTCTTGTCTTGGTAGATACAAATTTGGCACATTTTATGTGTGCGGTTAAACACTCTGTATCATTAACCCCTGTCGGGTATGAATGAACTTTTGGGAGTAGCATGTACAATAAATAGAATAAACAGAATAAGACGTAGTTTCTTTTACATTTTAACTCATTTCTTCACAGCTGCTGTGGACGTTCGTAAAGAGGAAAAGGGTGTCGTCAATCTGCGAGAACTCTATGAATTGGGCAGCACAACATTTGAGATTCCGGACAAACAGTTTTTGAAGGACAATCAATGGATTGGGATCTCTGCATCAGCTAATGTTTTTTTTGTAAGAAAGCTGCACCTCTACTTGCCGTCTGAGACTGGTACCTACAGGGTGGAGCTTGCGCTGTCGCATGTTAACGGTAGGAATTGATTTACCTTATACTATCTGCTATCCTGTTCCACGAAGCAAGCACACTTCGCTTCACTTGCTTACATGGTCTGTTACGTTCCTTTGTTTGGTGATTATGCTTAATGAGCACATTAACGCCACCAATTCACACACGATTCAATGCAAAATGATGTTAATCATGAGGTTGCAATATGAACTCCTACCGCAAACTGCAAATAATTTTAAAAGTTTGCTAACTTGAAAAAAACGGAGATTGGCGAGTGAGCAGACTCGAACTTGATTCGAGCAGAGGCTGTGAGTAAGCTAGCTATCTGTTTTATGCTGTAAAGATACCCCAACCTGAACAAAGTGCAACGTTGTGAGTAAAGTTATTAGCTTTCGCGGGACAAATTATAAGTTTCAGGAAGCATTCATCACTAGAGGAAGAAAGAATACTCTCTTCGCAGAGTAGGACAGGTTTTTTCTGCTATTCTGTCATTTGTAGCATTCCATGCACAGATGTGTTAAAACACCAAATCGCATAAGTAGGTATCCGTTAGCACTCACATTCTGCAGCGTAAAGAGCGTTGAAACAAATTTAATGAAACCCACTACACAAGTATTTTGGAGAAGTGGAAGACAACGAACAAGCACTAAACAATAGGTGAAAGGCATTGTGACGAAGATTGAATAGCTTTATCCAATCTTCGTCACAATGCCTTTCAACTATTATATGCACAAGAATAGAGAAAAAATGAAGGGAACAAGAAGATAGAGGAAAAGAGAAAGAAGGGAGAGGGATAGAGAACAATAGCATACTCGCGAATAAAGATACCATATGCTGACCGTGAGATCATCAAATAATTAGCAAACAACCTTTAAAACAAGATAAAGGTCGCGGAATTGTCATACTGGATAGATCTACCTATAACCAAAAATGTGAATAACTACTAAACTCGGATAAGTTCGCGAAGCTTAATAACGATCTAACATCAAAATTGGAATCTCAAGCACAAAGATCAATGTTTTGTGGTATTATTTTGTGTAACTTCATGTATAGTAATTGTGTACACTTGTTCTCAGTCTTTTGTCATTTTTGATTGCCCTAATTGTCTTCTGTAATTACGTTAATTGCTTTCATAGCTATGTATCTGTCTTAGGTAATGTATCATTAGGTGGTAGACTGACAATGGCCTTTGAGTAACTGTTGCTTGTTTGTCATCTGGCTTATGCTAACTGATGCTGTATGCTGTTTGCTACATTCCATGATCATATCGAAACTTCTCGTCGTTCATTTTATTTATTAACTTGTATGCCCGAGTTAATAAATATACTGATTATTCGTTATTAGATAAACGTGTGATGTACGTAATATAGTATTTGTTTACGATTGTTTGCTTTACATTTTGAGTCCTTTTATTGCACCCTCCATTTTCAGGAAAAAATATCCTTTACCCTGGGGGTACGCAGTATATCATTCCACGTTCAGTTATGCTTGCTACAAAATATGAAACCGAGTCACATTACTGCATCGGAAAGCAAGAATCACCATATCAAGCTCCCGGATGTCCTCCATCTCCAACCCTCTGTTTACAAACGTCGGGCGACCTTTCTAATGAGGAATTTCTACCAACAGCATACGGGAAATGGGTTTTGAAGCTTGCTAACGTTAACATTGATGGCCTTCGTAAGCTGAAGTTACCCAATGTGAAAGGTAAAATCTACCTGCAAGCATCGATGGACTTATGTTCACACCAAGGAAAATCAAGCGATGAATTTATACATGACTCGTGTCCCAAAACCCACAAGCGTTCCGCAAATACGTGTTGTCGAGATATCGGTAAATTTTGGTCTGTCAAAAGCCACCAATGCGAGACATGTCCAGATGATGCTAGACCATCAGCTAATTCGTACTACTGCGAGAAAGGAGAGATGGGTACATTACCACCAAGTCCAACTGCACCCACAGGGGGTAGTGGCTCGGGCGATAATCTCCAAGTATTGATATGCAACTTGTGGAAAGGAATTGATGCATCGTTTGTGGATCAGTTTGCTTTACCATCCTCATTCCATGCGAAGTATGCAAAATTCATTCGTGACAATTGCGTGTAGCTTCATTTCGTACAACATATGCGAAAACCATCCGCAATAATTGAGTTTTGCGGATTGTGGCAGAGAAACAGAGAAAGGACAGTTATATTTTTTATATGTAATGTTTATTATGCATGTTTGCGGCCACATTGTTTTAAACAGTCCGCGTTACGTGATCTGCTAAGGTCTGCTGAGAACTTGACAAAAAGTTCTGTACAATTGGCAATAATCATAAAAGACCTTACTAATTTTTATTTACCAAGGCGTAGTTGATTTTCAATTGTTTCGAGAGGTATTCTTTAGAAATCAGTTTCTTTGATACGGAATAGGATGCATGACTATCATATATCAAGAGGGACGCCTGATGAAAACGTGAAAGAACTGATATATAATTTCTATTCAGTGTGGTGTAGCATAGCAAATATCCTCTATTTCTCCTCTGCTTTTTTAAATCGCTTCTTACTTTTTTATTAATTACTTTGAGCGGAAGCTTATGAGTGGTTTTTGACAGAGCTTAACCCTATCTGACGTGGTGGAATGGTGGGCTCTTTCCCCCAGAAATATATGGCGGAGAAAAACAGTTTTGCAACAGTTTTGCAAAAGGAGCTTTATTTTACTATAATGCAAGTTGTTGTTATCCATACTAACCTAATTTGCCACATTCTGGGTAAAGGGGTCACGTGATTTTGGCAAATTTCCAAATATGGGACGAACATCCTGAAAATTAAAAAATATCACAAAATCCACATTTTTCACTTGGAATATTTTTTTTAATGATTAAGATACAACTTCCATTAAATTTGACCCAGTTATGCGGTTTTACTGGGCAAAGTGATCATTTGGGCAAAGTCGGGCAAAACATGTTTCATGTCTCGAGAAGCGTAGGGCGAGAAACAATTCCACTAGTTTTTAGGCTATATGGAACTCAGTACCAAGTTTTAGCTTCATATAGCTACTCTAGAACAGAAATTGGAAAGGGTAGGCCCCCCTGCCACTCGTGTTTTTGAAGTTCAAAAAGCCCAGCGTCAGATAGGGTTAAAACATATTTTGTGCTCTGTTTTTAGTTAATTTGGTAGCACTTGAGTATGTCAATTATCGAAAAGCATTTTTCTGAAAAAAGATAATTCTGTTTTATTTGAGTCTGAAGCATGTGTCATCATCAGTTACTTCTCAGATGCTTATGCCGCCTTTAGAATACATTTAGAAACGTAAGGAAAAATGTGCCGTAGTTTCATCCTTAACTTGGCAACTGTAAATACGACTATCACAGTTAGAGTTGTTGTTAATGGGCCAGCACACTGGTCCTTGGCCAACTCTGAGTTGTGTCAATAATTTCCTTCTGCATGTACCGTTTTATGAATTCCAGTAACATACAGCCTATGATCCTTTTCTATGCGAGATGACTCCATTTTTTCTGTTAAGTTTTCGAAAACTCCTAACCAACATCAAAATATTGAATTTCCAGTGCGCTTACAAGGTCGCAGAGGCAAATTCTTTTTTCGGTAGATGGTTGGAAGTATCTCAAGAGGTTGGAAGTATCTTTTAAAGGTTGGAAGCATCTTTTAAAGGTTGGAAGCATCTGTGAAGTTTATGCAAGACAGCGCGTGGATGTATATTCAGTGCCCTTTTGATACATGCGCGCAAAAATCACGCATTTCCTTTTATTTTCTCTGGATGTGAGAAAGAGACGCTCTACGAAGATACGAGTGAATCGCATAAATACCCGTCCGAGAGAAGAGGCAAGTTGTTGTTTCGATAACCAGGCAAAACGTTGTAAGATATGGAAGGAATTTATTTAGCTTATACCATCTGCTATCCTATTCCACAAACCAAGCGCACTTAGCTTCACTTGCGTACTTGGTCTGTTACGTTTTTAAGTTTGGTGATTACCTTATCGGGCGAAACTTTGTCGGGCGAAATTTTCTTCGGGCGAAATTTTTCGTCGGGCGAAATTTTCGTCATGACCCCAAAAATTCATCACTTTCGCCCGACAAAGTTTCGCCCGATAAGGTATGCCATAATGAGCACATTAACGCCACCAGTGACTTCAAGTAATCAATTATGCATGAATTTACGTACGTATTCAATGGAAAATGATGCTAATCATGAGCTTGCTATATGAACTCCTACTGCAAACTGCAAATAATTTAAAAAGTTTGTTAACTTGAAAAATGGAGATGGGTGAATGAGCAGACTCGAACTTGATTCGAGCAGAGGCTGTGTGCAGGGTAGGTATCTGCTTTATGCTGCAAAGATACCCCGTTCTATTAACTCTTTATTTTAACGTTGGCGTAAAGATATAGTTTAAAAAGTTACAATCACATGCTAACACAAAAATTATAAATAAGTCAAAACAAAAGGAGTAAAAAAGAGTTCGTGATTGAACTATAAAAGCCAACTTCC
>JAOBRC010252021.1:0-14204 GCA_027575255.1 Scolionema suvaense
TGCTCGAGAGCCGATATTAATCTTGCAGTCAACTGCCTAATGGCGGCGATGAGTTTGGTCGAAATTTTCTGGTCTGCGCGCGCAGTGCGTGTATTTTGCAGACCCGATCTGACACTGTAAATCCGTGTATTGGGAATTATTTTCCTTGAATGAATTGGGAATACCCCGTTAAACGCGGTGCCATAGGCCTGGCTAACACCCTGGTTTTGGATAAAATCGACCAGTAGAATTTTTTATTTATCGCCACAAAATGCTGTGTTACCGTTATACAAATACAAACTTGATCTTTGCACATGCTAGACACCGTTGTTCAATAAGTGCAGAAATAAGTAAACTTTGTGACTGGTATTGCTTGAGTAGCTACGTAGAAGTGCTATTCTGAGAGCCAGATATCAATTCATTTTTCAGTGATGGAATGTTAGAATATAGTTTGATACAGTTTTGAGTCTCCATCATTCTTTAAAAGTTACATAAACTTTAATTTCTGCAGGATGTCAACAAGGTATGCCACCAGCTTGCAGGAGACATGTTTGAAGCGGGTATGAATTCTGGACAAAACTGGATCTATTCGATATGTAGTGAACTTTCTTGTTGTAATTAATTTTAGGCCTGTCCCTGTAAATAAGTTCTCTGTGCTGTTGCCACTTTCTCTCAGTCATTTGCTGTAAGGCAGCAGTTTATCTCTCATAATGTTAGCATAGTGTGCAGAGCTTTTCAACCCCCCAAGAAAATTTTACCCCCCCCAGGTAGAGCAACCCCCCCATGAAGAAAATTGTACACCCCCCATTTTTACCGTTCCTTTTTCCCGTAACAAAGAACCCCCATAGAACTATGGCAAATGCGAGTAATCACAGTTAAGGATACTCAACTAACTAGATGCATGTCCATATACTACATATAATAAAAAGATTTGAAAAACGTTGATTTAAACAATACATGCTAAAAGACGCATAAAAGCCAAAACATCGTGTTAGTATGAGATGTTTGAAATAAACAGAAGAAGTAGGGTTAGATAAAATCTAGCTCTTTGAATATACAAATAAACAACAACAATGCATATAGTAGGTCTAAATTATAGTACTGAATTGAGCAGAATGTAATCCACAGTCCGTCCTGTGGCCTGTTTATTTCGGCCAGTTCAAATGTAAAACTTCAAGCTTTAAGATCACAATTATTGAAACTATGCAGGCTACAATACTAATTCGATGTTAAATGGGAATCTACCCCAGCTGGCCTAATCTCAACCTTCATAATCTTAGTAAACTGATTTAAGGATAATTGGTGAAGAATTGAAGTAGGAATTCTAAAAGCTGTTAGACAACTGGTACTGAAACTTAATGGAAACAACATGAACCCCCAAGATGCTCAACCCCCCAAGAAAAACCCCAAATTATCCTACCCCCATTATGCTGATTTTTCAAAAAGCTCTACCCCCTTCTTGTAAAGGGGGGGGGGGGTACACACTATGGTTAGCCCTAATATTTGCTCCGTGGTTTTGTTAAAATACGTTTCAAATAAAGTGAACAGGCGAATGAGCAATCCCAACCATTGTTGACCATGCTGCTTGCCCCTTCCCGGGCTTTCATCGCAATTCTTTTGGAAAATGCTTCTGCAACGCAAAACTGTTGCATCTTATTTTAATGGGAAAAAAAATTTGTTATGCCTTGTCATGTTTCCATGGGATGCTACTGTATTCATAAAGTTTTGTACCTATTTTTCAACAATTTGATGTATTGACATAGAAAATTTGGTCTGTGGAAACATCAATCATTAAAATTGAAGTATTTGTGAAATATTCAATGAATTCATCGAATGTATGTACAATAGATTTAAGTTTCTCACTGCCAAATTCCATGACAAGCAATTCAGAGATCAAGGAGGCAGACATGCATACCTTCGATCAGCTTATGCCTTCAAAGAGTGCGGCTTGTGTAGGAATGCCACGGGTAATAGTTACTCTTTGCTTGTCAGTAAGACTTTTGTCTGTTCAAGAGATCCAAAGTATTCAGCAAAGTGAAAATGTTCTGAATGCAAGTTTAGTTTACCTTGTTTGAGACCAGCCTTTTTTTTCAAAAAAAGAGTCAAGCTATTTCTTGTTGTGTGTGCTTAAAAAGAAGCCAGGTAGTCTGAGAATCTGAGACTTCATCCAGTGAAAGCTGAAATCTGTCCCTCATTTTACCCTCCACTGCTCTTTATTGCAGGGGATGATATCTTGTCAAATGCTTCTGTCTTCCAAATCACACCACTTCAAATTCATTGCATCAACAGGAGGCTGAAGTTACCTTTGCCTACATGTGGTGAGTAATTCCATGCCGCAATATAATTTCTTCTCTGATTCAGTTTGTTTCTATTCTCCTCCATTGCAATGACTTTGTCTCGTTGTCTGTTTCTCTGATTTAGATAGCTGTCTGTCGTGGCAGGAGTCTTGCTAAACTTGCCTTAATTATGTGAAGAATTGTGTGAATTCAAAAATTTATTCTGGTCCTTGATTAGGAATCTGTTACTATTGATTCTTTCTCTCTTAACATGAAAGTTGACTTGATTTTCATGGTAAGCTGAAAGGACCTGCACTTGTTTATTTGCAGAGGGCAATGAGAGGCAAGATATTGGTCATTTGTATGCGTTTATTCAGCAAATTGAGAAAGTAAAGGTTGGTGACATGTAAACCTGTTCATGACACTGTTGGCTCAGATGCATGTATCTATTACACATGTTTTCATTATCTCTTAGATGAGGGAAGAACACTGGATCTGAATTTTTTTATGGTACAAGAATATACTGTTCACAAACAGCAGGCGTTTATCCAAGCACTTTTCTACCACCGACAGGCGGTGGCAAAAACTCAATCATGAAGTAAATTTTTAAACTCAATCCGACCTTAATTGGATGATGCAAGAAAGTAATTGTGTTGTGGCCAATGCTATCAGTAAACTCCCATTCTTATGGCTGTGTTTCCAGCATTGCTCATGCTTCTGTGGTAAAGAATTTTTGCAGAGTTGTACCACCTCTCAAAAGAAAGTCTCGGTGATTATTTCTAACACTTCAAAATATAAAATAGGCATCTGCTTCTAGGGCTGTGTCTAAAAGCAACTAGCAGGGTGCTTCGATGTGGTGCCAATGGCATCTGAATATGATAGAAACTCAATCTTTCAATAAAAAAACAGAGGTAGCTCAAAGTGCTTGGATAAATGCCTGACATTTGGAGTCTGTAGTTATGCTCAAAGTTTTGGTTGCATTGGTATCACATTATCTGTAGTTTCTTTTAACTCTACATACCAATCAAACCTATTTCTATGTACAAAATAATTAACTATAGTTACTCAAGTTTTTTGTCATGCATTTTATTGACTCAATAAGAGGTCTCTTTAATGGAACATTAACCTGCCAAAATACGTGCAAAGAGTTATTGGCTACTTTAGTATAATTTGGTTAAAATGTACTCGGCAGTGATGACATAGCTAATATTGCTCTTATTCGATCTGATTTCACTATGTTATCTTTGAAATTTGGTTCCATGCAAACCTTATGAAACCTTTAAATTTTTGGCATTTTGTTGATACCTTCAATCATTGGATCACTTATGGTGCATCCCTGGCCCTGCATTTGTAGAAACGATTCTGGCAACACTTTAACTATTTGCATGTGGAAATTTTTCGTTGTGTGTTGTAGCACTGATTTTGAGTACCAAATAGTACTTGTTGAATACTATTTTATATGGTTGCTTCTAGTACTTGTTAGTGTATGAAGACATGTTCCCTTGGAAGCATGATGGCCATAACTGCTGGTCACCAAAAGTCTATGACTTAAGATTTGGGAAGTAGTTAGACTGGTCCTAACATGTATCCTGGAAGGACAGTTTCATGCAATGAAAATATCTGTTTGGGTGCTTTTCGGTCACACCTGCTTAGCTAAGTGCGTCGATTTTTTCGATAGGTTGATGGTGGCACAGAAGAAAGCTCTTTCGTTGGAGAGAATGACCTCTTTTATGACCTGTCCATCTTCAGGAATCTGAAGTATTTAGAGGTTTGTTTTTGTGCATAACAGACTTCTGTCCAGGGCTAATTGTGATGAGTGGCTGGCAATAACAGGAGAGTTTGTAAACGAAGCTTCTCTGCTAGCGCTTACCTAATTGCAAAATGATGCGTCAGTGATGAAATGGTTGGTCCCGCTTGTGCTATGTTTTCTCTCTGTGAAGAGCTATTGAAGTTACTAATTGCATTTCCTGGGGATTGAAAGCATTTTGTTGTTATAGTGCTGAGCAAAGAAGGTCAATTTATTATGTCTTACAGAACGTTTAAAAAATGTCTTTTATTTCACACCTTATTTATGCGCTGTAGACTTGTAGCTGCTATGTACAGTTAATGATAATAGGTCTCTGATTTATCACCCATTTCGAGCGAAGTGCCATATCTTATGTACAGATGTTTTATTGTAGAAAGTCAAAATGTGCAAAAGTAAATGTTATGAGTGTGGAGTTTGCCTGCAACTCCGGAAAGGCCTTTTTTTTAAAGTTCTAGTTGTGTTTAATTTCCTGTGTCAGATAGAATTTTAAAGAAATGCTTTGATTTATTCTGTAGCACTTCTGCGAATTTCATTAGTGGTGACAAAAACACATCAGGTTTTCATCCACTAATATGAGTCTGTGGCATTTTGAAGTGAATTGTGTTTCATTGTAGCACTATAGGAACCCCCGTCGAATGGCCTGCATTTTGCTTCTAACATTTAACTTTCCATATTTATTGCCGTAATGAATCTATCTCATCCAAGGGTGTGAAAGTGCCACGTGGTTGTTTAAATCTCATTCAAGTATGTTCTTTCGAGTTCATTAAAAGAGTTCTTAAAGGAAAACTCTGACCCAACCCAAAACTAAGTGACCCTAGTTAGAGTGATGCAACGATTCTTTGGCGATTTTTGAGTTTTATTTCCTACAACACACGTTCGTTTGGACAACACGCTGAAAAATGTTGTTTCATTCTCAGCGAACCACCCTGCACTTCGGCTGCCATTAATTGCTTCTTTTTGCCATTTCCTGCCATGTGCAATTCAAACAGCCATCATGAAAACGTAGTAGAACTTCAATGCATCTTCTGTGCTTGGCATCATTGGATTAACTGGTTGTCATGGAAACGCATCAACCGCATGCCAATCTCAGCTGTCCATCATGCAGCTAATATCACGGAAGCCGGTTGGGCTTCTTTTCGGGCCGCTTGGGATATTTATTTTAAAATGCTTTTACTCGCTACATTGAGAAAAGAATGAAGTTAAGAATTGACATTTGCGTTTATCATGGTCATATCTAACCGCAGGGATCACCTTGTTTCGGCTTGGAGTTTTCCTTTAATAATTTTGAACGTAGATAGGATGCTGGTACCTTATGGTGAATTGAGACGAAATATGCCTTTCCTTGTTACACATGTGCTATCTAGAAGCATTGTTATAATGGTGGGTGTTATTTGTTCATGATAGTTGTTACTAAACTCATTTTCATCCTCAAATGTAGTTGTAGCAATCTCTTCTTAATTGTTTTGTAGTTTGTTACTCTGTTTTACCAATTCCTTTTTTTCTTTCACCTTGGCTGCTTGATGATATTTCTTTAAGTTCTTATGCTGGCCATATGTGTGCCTTTTCACATCACATGCATCATTCGTTTTTCACTAGTTTAAGTAGAAGCAGTAATCTACTAAGCTTCTCATTGGAGTATTCAAGCAGGGATATGATTTTTGACAGCCAGGTGCTCAAATACGTTGCTGCTTGTGTGCTGTTATTTTATCTTTGATATCTGATGCACAGGATAGACAATAAGCCATGCAGCAAGCTGAGTTTGGCTGAGATTGCCAGCATGGCAATCAGCTCTGATCTGAAGCAACCTTAGGTGATCTGTTATTCAATTTCAACGGAACTAGTTTACTTTAAGCCAAGTCATTGTTAACTGCATTGCAGCTCATTTTATTTGTAAATGATTTCAATCTATATCTGGTCAGACACTCCTCGAGCATGTGTACGGTATGTCTATGGTTCACTGGAGATTATTCCTGTTGCCAATATGTTTGAAGAGTTTTTTAAGAAGGTGAGCTTTGCCCAAGCTATTGTAATGGGCACCATTGCTCAGCACTACCCATGATTTGAGTACCTTGCAGAATACCCTGTCAACAGAGCACATTAAGAGTTGAGTAATGACTAATTTTTTACATGCATTTAATGGTGGGGAAAATGCCAGTAAAAGACTGCTCATTGCTTAGCATTTATGCCCCGTATCTCTCTTGACAGCATATGACTGTCATTGATATTCAAGCTGACACCTGATGATGCTATTCATTTCACCTTCATGTTTTGTGCTCTTTACATTTCCGATTGCTGTACAGATTGAGAATTGTGACACTGAGCTGATGGAAGGAGTCGAGTCAATGCAGGATCATTTGGAAGAAGTTCATGCATGCAGATCAGTTCAGCTGCTCAAGGTACTGTGCCTGCAGAAGTTTTCTTGTGTTCAGCTTTGTCATGATGTGTGCTTGGATATGGACTGTATGTTGCTGATTGTTATTGAAGTGTATGTTACTAATTATTGTTGTATATCTGTAAGAAGGTTTTGATGCATTATCATGGCGTGTATCGTTTTGTAACATGCACTTCAATACAAGAATTTGTGTTGCTATAGACTTTGGTTGTTTATAATTTTATCCTTGCCTTCGTGTTTGTGATGTTGTGAGGTCACTGCAAGCTGAGCCATTTGATAAGTGGCACGTGCAAATATTATTCATATTGTAGAATGTACGTAGAATCTTATTAGATTCCCTGTCATTTGGAAGGATTTTGAGGGATCTCTGTATCTATTTAATTTATATTTATGTATGATTGAATTTTTACTGTTTCTCTCTCTGCTTTTCAGGACTTTCTGATAAGTAGCGAGTGTTGGGCGCAAGGAATCCTGTTTCAAGTTCAAGGTGGCGAACAACAACATGATGATGTGGCATCCCAGTTCAAAAAGTGGAACAAGCTTAAAGTCGCTGGATTCAGAGAAAACAACTTACATTCTATTGACTATTCAATTGTATGTATCATTGAAGTGTTATTTTGTGATTCCCATGATCTGTTGTGTATAGCTTCAGTTGTGTGCAACTACTTCCACCCCATTGTATATTGTTCTACAAATGTTTACTTGACTGTCAAAAGAAGTGCACTAATTAAGTGCCTAGACATTTATGAAATGGCACCTTTTGAAGTTAGACATTTTTATTCTCTAGTTTTGTGGTCTCTATGTAAATGAAAATTGCTCAGAACATGTAGACATATAAACTCAAAAGTGAAATTTACAATAAGCTATTTACATTTTTTGAACTATATAAAAAAGTTTTTTCTTGAGGAGACTGCTACAGGACTCTTTCACTCTTAACCTAGATAAGCTATTTACATTTTTTTAACTATATAAAAAAAATTTTCTTGAGGAGACTGCTAGAGGACTCTTCCACTCTTAACCCTATCCCAAGCAGGTTTTTTTGATTATTGAAAAGCAGGAGGAGGGGTTCTGTTTTCGAGCTGCAGTGAAGTTGAAAAGTGGTAGGGAGGTCCCTTTACCCAAATCACTGGACCCCATATCCAAAATCTGTCAAATTTCGTCAGAACATGGATCAATAAGTTCTACGAATGTAAAATAAAGCTTCATTTGTCAAATGGTTCCAAAAAACTTTTATTTCATGATATCTGACACAATCAGCAAAAAAGACCGCCAAGACCTCCCATCCCCACTTCCCGCCTGGGATACTGTTAAGGCAATATACCGCTCTAAAACCAAATTCCGGATGATGATAGATCTTGCAAAAACATGAGCGCTGGTTTTTATTTGAGTGAAAAAGCTTCGATCGTTCCTCTGCAATGTCACTTTAAAGTTTGATATTTTTCCATGCTCCTGTGATTCTCAATTTTGCTCATCAGTGATGTCATGTAGGACCGTTTCTAAGATCTATGGTGCTCCTTAGTAACTGATCATTAGAAGGATTTCTTTTAATGCTATGAGCAGCATATTACAACCCTCTTTGAGATTAAGGAAAAATAACATTCACACATCAGTTTCATGAGCAGCAATTTAACCACTAAGATGGGATAATTCTTCTTGGTCTGACCCTGCATCATGCATAATTACTGTTCAGAAGCCAAATGGTAACCAAGCCAAAAACTCTCTGTAACTTTGAAAGCAGACATCTCTGGAACTACAGCAGCTTTTTTCATGAAATAAAAAGCTTCAGTCATGTTTTTGAAGGCTATATTACCACCCTAAATATCATTTTTGACCGGTATATTGCTTTAAAATGAGAAGAATGTATAATGTGACAGCTGCACATAATATGTCTGCTGTTTTAGGGGTCATTGACAGTTGTGTCCAGATAGGTAGAAGGTTTCCTAAAACACCTTGAGAATACTAGATATATTGAATGTAGATCTGCTATCATTTGTACTGCTAAGAGCCAGGTTTGACGATGCATAACCCTGAACTATATGTATTATCTTAAGCATTTTTGGTATTTGAACCAAACTTCTCCATACGTTGTGCTGTCCCTTGTGAAATAATGCTTTTGCTTTGAATTTTTTTTATGTTTTGAAGTACTAATTTATCCTATTTATCTCATTTTTTCAGACCTTGCTGCCAAATTTGGTGAAGTTAGATCTTAGTCATAATCTGCTGAAGGAAGTCCAGTACCTAGAGGTGATATGTTGTTTGCTTTTCAGGATTTTGCAGGCTTTCAAATCCGACGCGAGTCCGCAAGTCTGACTCGCGAGAAAACTGGCGCAAACAGGTGCTTGGCGAATCCATACAGACTCGCACACAAGATTGAAATTTGTAAGATTCGTGCAACATTATCATGCCTTACTCTAGCAATCAGTTCCCATTTGAATGAAGTAGTAATCCCGTGCTGCTCGTGAAATCAACCACCTGCCCTGCAATATTTTTATTTATACAACCAGTTTACCCTCACATCGACATGCTCTTACGGATTAGAACGGGTAGGAAATCGATTGTTATGTCAGGTGTTGCAGACAAACCTAATGTACAGTGGCAATTAACAACTTGTTGAGTGTTGAGTGGCTGGCATGTTTCCAAAACTTCGTTTTTATTAAAGATCATCATGATAAATTATGGATAGCAGGCCTGGATAAATTCTTCAGCCATCGTTGATCTCAATTTATGTAGCACATTTCGTACATGCACGAACATGGGAGATTCTTAACGTATCACGGCCGTAAACAAATTCTTAATGGAGGATTAATTCCCGATAATCAACGCATGCGCGGTATCTGCATTTCTGTTAACGCTGCACCGTAGGGTCTGAGGTAGGGTCTGTAAGATGACTGGAATCATTTGGAGTTGCTAGTCCGCAATCAGAGCGGAAAGTTAACCCTTCGGGGCTCAAGTTTGTGGTTCCTGCAGCGCCGGCTGATCATAGTTGACGTCCCACTGCAACTCCTCTGCCTGACAAACAAATGTGAAAAAGCAAGTCAGAAGGCCACCATGGTGCAATGAGGTATTGAATTTGGAATAGACTCCGGTGGACTCGCACAATATAGCCTCCGAAAGTCCACTTAGACTCGCCTAAAATTCAATGGATTTGAAAGCCTACTGTGGTATATTTGTGTGGCGTTTTAGTCATAATTGCTCTTCCCGAATTTCCAGAGTCACCCCATCTGTTCATTGTCCAACAAGTAAGAACTTTTATGGTAGAACTTACGCAAATGGAACACTATCACGCAATTTTTTTTGCGGAAGATTTTCTGTTCAATTATTTATTTAGGGGTAAAATGGAATCGTACCTACCAGAGATAGTGTGTGGACTTGCATAAGCAGATTTAAGGTAATTTAATTTTGAAAACTCCTGTTCTGGATGTCTTTTGTTGCAAAGGTTCGTTGCTACAACCTTGAAAATGAGTGTGCCATATAAATTTTATTTTTTTTATTTGTTTTCTTTTTTGGGGAGGGAGGATGCTACCATTGAAATAAAAAAGACAGATGAAAGACAATACTGGATGGATGGCTCCTTCGGCTCTTAAATGTGCCCTGCCATTTTTGCTAAGTTTCTGTTTCTGAGAGCAAAAATTGGAAAACATCCATTTTGTATTTCATACAGCTGTTGTCTTGTATGTATTTATCCAGTATCATAGTTGTAGAATGGATATGATCTGCTTTACTGCTTGCCAATTTTAGGTACGATAAAAACTAAAAACAGAACAATAGTGGCCATCTTCAGTTGGGTTGACCTTTTTTATTTTGTGTTGCTATTTCGTTATCGCTTTATTAATAGCTTCCCATGATCTTCTCAGCCCTATTCTGCCTGATTCACTTTTCATACAAATTACAAATGTGTTTTCTAGCAGTAAAAATGTACTTTTTCTTTTGTCATACCTCAGTGACCAACTAGCTCCAGACGGAAATTGGTGAAATACAAGCAAACTCTCGTCATTCTTAATGCTGCTGGAACTTTGTTGCCAAACCTGAGATTTTTCCAAACATGTTTATTCAATGTTAAATGCAAACAATAGATGCTTTGTTTACCGAAAAAAGATAAAAATAGCGCATTTTATAAAACTGTAATATTGTTATAAGTTTCATTATGAAATACTGTAGATCTAAACCAAGAAATACAGGTTGCAGAGTTAAGCAACACCTAAAGCAGCATCAGTTGTGGCTCCATGGAAAGTGTTTGGCTACTGAAGAGATAGGCGCTTAAAAAAAAAATTGCCTATGAGAAAAAAAGACATGTGCAGCTCACTAATTAGGAGAGATGCTTGTTCTTTTTTATATCTAGGAGCTGATTCATTTGGTTGAACTGGACTTATCGTACAACGAAATACGTAATGTGACAGAGTTTTCGTTCCGCATTCCCGGTGTTACCAAGTTGAACATGTCTGGAAACGGATTGCAAAACATTACAGGTTAGTTGGGCTTGATGGCATTTCCTGAAGTTAACTGCTTCAGCATTCTGCTGACAAATCAGTTGTGATGCAGTTTGGTGTGGTTTACATGTACATGATTTATTCTCTTGTTCTAAAGTTGTTTTTTTAGTCTGCTGTGCACTGTTTTCTTTGTTTTAAATACATTGTTGTTCCTTTTATGAAGGCCATCTGTTTGCCTTAACTGATTAATGTTTTGTACTGAACCATTCATTTAAAATGGTTTCATATCTTCTTATTAAACTATGTTCCAAATCTTTCATGTTACTTTTTGTCTTTGTGTAGGTCTTGAAAAGCTTTATGCTTTAGAAGAGCTAAATCTTTCGAATAACAGTTTGTTGGAGGTAAGCACATCTGTTGTTTAATTTGGTATTGTTGTTGATAGTTTTTTAGCCGGTGCTACCTCCCAGAGATGCCTAACAAGCTATGCCACCAATGGCTGGTAATTTTGTACAAGAAAAGAAATGGGATATTTCCAGGGACATTGTCCCAACATCTTCCCAGTGCTATTTATTGGTGCATTATGTTGGAAGCAAGCGATTTGCTGCTCCCATTTGATAAGCAGGGAGCGCATTCTACTGTATTTTCTATTGATCAATCTAAGCAAGTCATTTCTGTAAGAACAGGAAGCTTCTTTTTTTAAACTTAGGAGTTCTGTGGGAACTCTTCCCGAGTCAGCTCTTACTAGGAGAGGAGGCGGGTTTTCTCATGGATGGTCGCTACTAAATGAACCAAGTTTGCTGTTATAAAAACGGAGATTCACAATTAAAGTGAGGTGACTTTCTAGGAACTTGATTCGAGTCAGAGGCTGCAAGTGGGCTAGAGCAGGTGTTATTGTTGTCTTTGTGGTGGTCCCAGATTCCGGTACCATTCTGACCATAGGCCTAATCACCTTGTGAGGAGTCGTTTCTCTTGCATAAGCATCCATTCTTGTAATCCGACCCATAAAATACATATGTAATTATTTGCTATGACATAGCCAACTCTATCTTGATAAAAAGGAATAATGTAGTGTTGCATGGGGTCAGCAATCCTAATGCCTGCCTGAGTCAATTTTGAATGCCTGATCAGGCCAATATACCTTTTCACAAATCATCTCCATACAATGCCTTGTGGGATGGCCAGGGGTAAACATCTCTGTAACGGAGGCTGGTATCCCAGGCCTTCAAATAATTTTCAATAATTCAAATAATTGTGTCATATGACCGATGGTACCACTCAATATGTCGGTCAGAAATTTTTCCTGTCAGTCACTTCTTGACCCAGCCAAGAGACGTTGAAGGACCAGATGAGAAAAGAAACTGTGCTCCAGATGTATTGGCTACCACTAAGTACTAGCTGTAGGAAAGACGATCTCTCTCATCTTTTTAATGGCTATGTTTTCCGGTAGCTCATTACTACACCAGTTTTATGTCTTGCTCCAGTAGAAGAACCCAAGTACAGCATGTTGATGTGATCTGTCCAGACATAACCTATGCAGAATGCCATGTGAGCAGTTTTCAAGGAGCGCATCCACTGGGTATCTTAGCAAAAGTATTTCTGTCACAAAAAATTGTGTCATGGAAAATCACCCTAGAGTAAGATTTCACTGCCAGTTGCCTTCGTAATTGATCAATTGGCTTTATCAAGAGAACCGATACCGTGTAAAAGAAGTGTGGAGCTGTGCACCAATGACACATGGGAAATCAAGGTGGCAACAACAGCATAATCACCCTTACAGACTGATCGGAATGGCTATAGGCATCAACATAAGTAGTTCTCACACATGCTCGCTGCTAGAGTTTGGTTCAGTCAGTTTGCTGAGTTGAAAACTAAGAGTTTGGCAAAGTTTCATTTCGGAAATTCATCGGTCATTATGACCTACGGAACACAGTTTATCGCTAATCATCATTTGAGATCTATCGGTCATTGACCAATGGCCGACGGATATTTGAAGGCCTGATATCCCCAAAGGAGATCAGCGGTATCTTACTTACTTGTTGGTTGCAAAACAGATAACTATACAATTTCGTCGCTTTTGTCACTGTTACATCAATTTTTCATCTGCTCTGTGGTCATCCCACAATGCATTGTATGACGACGATTTGTAACAGGGTCTATTGTGTTTTTGATATTCTCATCATTTGGGGATTGCGGGCCAGCATATAGCGAAAGACGAATTTATGATACTTTTTTCAACATTTCCCATATAAACATGCAATTACAATGAAGTAATCTTGCTTCTGATTTGAAGGCTTGTTCTTGGAATAGATGGTAAGTGCTAATCATTGTAAGAAAAAATTGTGAACAAGAGGCGCCACTGACATCTTATCTGCAAGAGGAAATAATAACATTTGTCTGTTATTGCAAAGTTGCTCATACTAGCAATTTACGCTAGCTGACTGAATTCTAGACCCTTCGTTCTCTAAATTGTCTTCAAAATTGAAATAAAAAAGCCTCATTCTAAAACAAGCTCTATCACACCAGACACACATCTATGTGATTGCCAAAACATGGTTTTTCAGATGTCACAAATTGTGATATTTCACTTGTGGTGCGAGTTTTGGACAAGTTGCAAAAATGCACATGCATTGCAATACATTTTGACCTTTGCAGTTTTTGTACGATAATTCCAAAAATAATAGTTGTCAAGTGTTTAAACTTCTACACGACTTAGTTCACAACCGGAGCTTTCCGTCAATACCAAAATCGGCATTAAATTTTAACCTTAATCTCTAACAGTCAACACATACACGTGCTATAGCACGCCGCAGCAATCTCGTGATAGCTGTTGGATTTGAACAGGTGTGTCTCTCTATCAAGGAGAGCAATCAATTTCTGGAAAGTCGATTTCTGATCAGAACGGCAACCTGAGTGACAGACAGCTTTTATCTCGATAATTAAAATCGTTCAAATAAATCTATCGCCATAATTTGATAAGCTGTTGAAAAGACTCGGGAATTGACTTGTCGACACTCGCTTGCATTATAAGATTGGTTTCTTGCAGATAATAATTTTGCTCTTGAAACATGGTTGGCTGCAATTGCATGTAATGCTTGCAGCTTATAAAGATAAATCTGAATTTGCTTTACTTTCCAAGCAAAAAAGGTTTTGAGGTTTGGCAGATTTGATACTTTATTCAGGTTAATTTTATGTGTAGCTTCTAAGGATGCACTGAGTTCTTGTTAACCATATTTTCATTCTTTAACCAGGTTACAGATGTACTCACATTGGGAAACCTGCCATTCCTCAGACACCTTGATGTGAGAGGCAATGCTCTCACTCAG
>JAOBRC010252132.1:0-14203 GCA_027575255.1 Scolionema suvaense
CCCCCCCCCCCCCCCCCCCCCGGCTTATTTAATACCCAAACATCCCGGCCCTTGTAGGTATAAGAAACATCCCGGCCCGTGTAGGTGTAAGAAGTCAGGCGAGCCCATACAACGGTGAGACCGGTTGCGGGGAAACTCTTCAGTTTTATTTAGCCTTTACTTGCTGATATAAATAAATATAATACAAAAGTGATGCGGAATAGCGCGTACACTGGTACAAAGTAAAGAATGACAGAGGCAAGTAAAGACAGCTTTTGGTTACATATAACACGGTGCGTTCTCACTGCATGATCGAGTCCATACTCTTCGATGGTGTAAAAGAAGGGCGTAAATCTCAGCAAGTACACCGTGTCACCACATCAGCGTGCTTAAAATTCATGCATATGAACAAAGAACAATTGCTAATGTTCACAAAACTACCATTAATAAAGAACCGAAATGAGTAATTAACGAAATGAGATAAGACGGGCTGCCACTAAGGCTGTTCATCAAAAACCGTATAACTGTGGGAGAAAATGTGTTTTTTATCATCCTAGGGAAAACATGTAGAAAAATAAAAAATAAAAATTGATAAAACCTGGATAAATGATAAAGAAATGTTCTGTGAAAAAAACTAAAAAGTGCACATACCGTGTTGAATAAAAAAAAAAAAAAAAATACACATTCAATCAAACAAACCAACAAACAAAGAAACAAACATGACAAAAAATTAGCAATCTTTAATAAATATTATAAAAATATGTTTACGTTGCTTTCCTAAAAACTATTTACATAAAAATCAATATCTGTCTGAAAAAGTACTACAAAATAATAAAAAGGATAAAAATGTCAGCTAAATAAGATTGAAATTTGACAGGTTATATCAAGCTCACCGCTTTGTACAAGGCTGCTTTACACCAAACTTCTAGGCTAACCTCGTTGCTGTCTGTGCTCTGAAGCTCAGACGTCAGCAAGTAGCCATTTACAGCGACATCTATGCCGTAGACCATGCACGAAACACGAAGGCCAGCAAAGTTACCCGGTGCCCAAAATCTACAAGCGCGTAGCGAGACCGTCGGACAAGCAATCCTGAACAAATATCGGTTTGTTGGAAGGACGTAGATGAAGGGATATATGTATAGAGAGCACTTTCACAAGCCCGGCTTAATTTTTTATCTCTTCATCAATGAAAGTAAAGCAAATCTATTTTCTGACACAACAAAGAAAGAAAAAATACATATTTAGTAGGGAAGATGACCTGATTCATGTCTCAGAGCAAATACTACTGTCAGTAAAGTACTTACTAGCATAAAATTATTATTTTTATTCCGAAATTGTAGTAACTAGTTCAAGGACTATGTTCGAAAAGAGCACTAGAATTGACATGGGGTGAAAATTCAAATTCCATCTGTTTCTTGTTCAATAAATTGTAAATAATCACCAGTACTAATGGTTTATGAGGCACTTTCTCTGTTCCATTGAATGATGGGAAATTTTGATTCAAGATTCGGTTAGATACTATGTTACAAACGTATGTAAACTAAGTCTTCAAGTTCGCGAAGCATCTTCATAATATTGCTGCAATGGCAATAACCACTAATAGCATAACTATGCATATGTTTCTCTTGAAAAACTTTTAAGAAACATGAAGCTCGTACTCACCGTATTTTACATGCTCTAGTTTTGAACATAACCAGTTTGACTAATATAGAGGAACCGTTTGCGAATGGAGTCTTCAAAAGACTTTTATCAGGAACAAGTGGAGCTAAAACAGTGCAAGACCATAAATCTGAAAGATACTCTAGATATGAAACAAACCTAATCATTATAACTATAGCACTATATAGAACTGATAAAATCTAGGACAAGTCAACAAATGCATATGAAAAAGCAGAAGCGAGAGAAGAGCTGCATTTGCGTGACCAACATTGAGAAGCCCTTGTATGTTGTTTGAATTGGTTTCCTTGTTACGTCAAATTAAGCCACGTAGTTCTGCCGCACCTTCAAAACTGCGATTTAATGGAAATAAAAATTAATTAATGATGCGCCTTTATAGAACGTGGTTTAGTTAAAGACCAAGCAAGTCATAGAAAAGAGGAAAATTGATCTAGACCAGGATTACCAATATTCACCAAAAATATTCGCAAAAACTGATGTCATCAGCACAACAATATTGATATAATTTTTATGCCAATATGAAGTTTACTTGATGTTCTATATACCGGGGAAATCTCAACCTTGTAGTATGAGTATTGACGATTTAAAGAGGGGATGGGGTCACATTGACCCTCCCAGCCATAGCTAGCTCCAAAAAGCCCAACTCTTGTGGGGTTGAGTTCCTCTAAAATATCCTTGCTTTCATCATAGTGGCTGTAAACGTGAATCCAAACTTTTACTTCAGTATTAGGTAACTCCTGCGGCCCAATCAAAACCTCACAAACCCCTAGTTTTGTCATAGTGCGACTTGATTATAGGGCGGCTTAATTAAATGTGGTGGTATTAGATACGCAGCTTAATTTGAGGTAATAAGGTAACCTAGTATAGGGTCTCTGTAAATGATGGTCGACTTGGTCGTCTGCCTCACAGGGCGCTACGCAGGAATGATATCTGACAATCAACTGCAGTCCTTGACTATCATTCCTTGTCCTCTTGCTCACCGACCAAAAATGTAAATCTGGTTCACGGTGCGGTGTAATGCACATAAACCGGATGGAAAAATGGATCGCCATATAGGTGACCCTTGTCGCATTTCTGCCGCTTATTAGGCATAAATTTTATAAGAATCTTTGCATTGATGTCTCCTGCTCCTGGTATCTTGATGACCTTGTCCTCTGTTTTAACAAAGTGAGTTATGAATCTGGTCAGTTGTGCAGTGCAGTGAACGCACTATAAGGGAACTGGTACTTAATCATCGGAAGTGATGAATCTGGTCCACAGTACCGTGTAGGAAATGTACCTTCTCTAGTGCTAATTCTATGTGATCCTTGCACTCTGTTTTATACCGATGAAATACAACGGCAATCAACTCATCAGTAAGATACATAAGACGGTTGGATTTGGAGAATCCCACGGTAAGTAGTTTTTGACGACCTATGATCAGAAAAATCGACTTTGCGAAGAGCTGAAGTAAGCAAATTATACGAAATAGGCGGGAAACTGGAGCTGAGATGCTGCTTTTAGTAAACAAGCAGGAACGGCTATCTTGTAATGCGTTCCTCGCCAGCAATGAAGCGAGAAAGTGATTACAGTTTCGGGATGGAATCGGGATGGAATCGGGATTGAAATATATCTGCTTATTCTCAGAGTACGCCTGCATTTCTCGCTTGGAATTGCTGATCTCTTGATTAGAATCGTTATGTAGATTTTTTTAAGACATGGTGTAAATGGATGGTCTAGGTGCCAAGTTACGATCGTTCAAAGTTTTGGTCAGTATTGTCAATCGCTGTGCCAAGGGATAGTGGTGGGATGCGTCTGTCTTTTATAATGGCGGAGTGGTGTGAAAGACTGACCAACTGACATCACATTCGCATAGCGAGTGAGGCTCGAGCCTCACACATTGAGCTTTTTTGTACCTAAATAGATATATGTACTAATTTGGCATTTTGGGCTGAGTTTTGTTCTAGCTAGAGATGTGAGACTATGTATGTTTTTCATGAATATGAGCACTTTGGCTACTTCATATTCGTGACTTAACTTGCAGCTGAATGAAGACGTGGAAAGGCTTCCCTGGCTCGCTGAATATGTAAACATCTTAGACAAATCTGCTCTGTTTCTGCAAGTGACTCTAGCAGCTAGGCTAGGTCATTTCTGTGGAATTATTTGAGGCATAGCTAGCCAGCAGGTGGTTGATAATGCTGTTGCAATTTATATAGTCACAATCTACCTGCTAGGAAATGAGTGAATTGCTACCTAGTAGCAGGCATCAACAGTCACATATTTGTATCGGAAACTAGTTATATAGGCATGTGCACCATAGCAACTCACCACTATACCTCTGACCAGTTGGGGTAGATTGGGTAAATTTTAGAAGCAGCTGACCTTAAGGGTTACAATGGAAGACTAGGTCAATGCTTTTTGTAGGTATATCGTAAAACTTAATCCGTGCAGTAACAAAGTTTCAGAGGCAGCTAGAAATGGTGTTCTTGAGTGATTTTAAATCACTGCGGACTCGCAAAGAGTATTAATTTATTTGCATGTATGCTTTGACCTATTCCTTCAATAAATTTGTATGTCTTTTCCCATGCAAAGTACTGGTTAATAACTTATCCTGCAGTCTTCCCTATAAGAACCAAGCTGATGTTCATTGTTCCTATCTTTCTCAGATTTCAGTCTCAATTGTTCTTAATTTGTTCTAATTGCACAACACCATTCTGTGCATGTGGGGCCATCTCTGACATAACATTATTCCCTTTGTAACCACATGATCTATAAACTAACAAAACGTCATTAAGAGTTCATTTCCTCTTCATTGCCTATGGTAATCCACAGAAACGAAAACGGAAACTGATTACATGGTCAGTTCATTTATTCAGGCTTCATATATCCAGGGGTAAAGTACGCATCATATGAAAGAGAACCTTTTTTGTCGTCGTAAACTTGGCTTAAATTGAAGTTGAATCGCTATCCTAATTCTAGTCATCTTTGAATGTCTTGTACCTTTTCCTTTTCTTCCACAACACATGACGAATTTCATATCACGCAAATAATATTGCTTTGGAATATTTTCCGCAGTAAGACCAGTCAGCAAATTTACTGCTCAGGGAAGAAGCACGTGTGAAGAACCCACGTGGGCAAGCGGCATTTCAAGACGGGGAATATTGTAGATCTGGCAGACTGGAAAGATTTGCCTGAGGTCCATCGGTACAAACGTTCTCTACTCAAAACTACTAAGAGTAGGCGTAATGACCACTGTGTGCAACTTCTGATATTTACCTGTCTTAATTAAGAACATTTGGGGCTAAATGCGATGTTCGAGACAAGTTTTTTTGAAACTTGGTCACCCCTGGAGCGCTCTTGCATTACTGGCGTGATCAATCTTTTCTGCAGTTTATATTCGATTGCTCTGCCATCAGCGCTACCCCCGTCTTTTTGACTCAATAAGCTTTGGAATAGTGAACGACAAGAATAACAGCCAATGACATTTTTGACGTTGCCACACGGCTGGCTAGTGGCAAATCATTTATTTACGTTGTGTTTTCTTCCTGGTAGTAGAAATACGTATTCTGCAAATTTAAACCAACAATTTATTAGTTTCCGTTTTCGTCAGTTTCCGTGGATTACCATAAGCCCTCTTCATAAAGTCTTAGCTTTGTCACAAAAGTTCCTTATTTTCTTGACCATAATCAGTGCACGTATATGATTGTCCCACACGTAACAATGTTTTATATAAAAGCTTTTAGCTTCAAACTGTTTTGTTCTACACATCATTGTGTCGTGCGTCATTGCCATGAACCGTTGGTATTTAGCTTTTCTATGACTACATGACTCGGAGCTGTGAGCAAAAGGTACATCATGGTACATTGAAGAGAAATTTCAGGGTCAGCTGTTATGTATCGAAGAGCTGAAGTTGGATGTGTGCAGTAAAAATTGATTTGTGGCTTATGAGTAGCTGCGTTTGGATATTGGATATTTGGAAGTAGGCATGAGTACTATTCTTCCAACCGTCTAGGTGCAGATACCTTATTGGACTGGATGAATTCTGTAGCTGTAAGCTTGTTATCGGGTATGTCTTATGTCTTCTATATGGAAAAGTGACAGATTTTCTCATTCTTCAAGTAGTGTTTGGTTAAGAAGAGTGAACGATGATCTTTACAAACTTCATTGTAGGAATAATGAGATTTCAGTTTTGTATAGGTATTGCAATTCACTGTTAAACATATGATATTTTGCAGGCAGGCATCTTGGCTTAAAAACTAAGTAAACCTTCCGCATAGAAATTACCAAAATCTTTGGCTCGTGTTCAACTGTCATTAATCACTGCAATAAATTTTCTGAGATATCATGCCGAGAATGAGGTTTTCTGTCGTTTATGCTCCTTATTTTAAAACAAGATTATTTTTTATGAGGATTTAGTTGATGGGTAGTGCCATCCACAAACTCAGACTGTTGCAGAGGGTTCTATTTCTTAGGTGGCCTAATTGGCACATAATTTGCAGATTTCTTGGACTTTCACATCCCCAATCATTGATTGTACAGCCATAAAATTTCCGTGCCATCGCAAAAATATCTGAAGTTGTCATCTAAAATTTCATGAGACACATCGCACCAGTTACTGTCAGCATTCTTTATGAATTATCTGAGTGATTTGTTCCATTTTTGCAGCCGGTCACGGAAGTTAGCAATTTATTTTTCATAACATTCCTAAACTGTGTCTAGCAAGCAAGCAACTTCTGTCGCCGTTGCCTGTCCTGTTTCTCTTGCTGCGTTTACACAACATCAAACACTCAGTTTTGTTTACTGAATCCTGCAATGCTCCTGGCCGTTCAACAAAGATGCTGATGTATCGAATAAAGTGAAGCATTGGTTCGAAAAGCAAGTTGTACCTAGCCTGCTCACAGACTGATCGAGAAAGTTAGCTTCTCTCACAGGCTTCTCTCACAGTCTGCTCACTTCAGTACGCTAATGCAATCTGCTTCGTCAGTGCCAGTTCAATGACCTATTGTGCAGACGGCTCTGCCACCTGCTTCCATGCTGTGCCGATTGTAATAAACAGATTCGAATCTTGGCGCGCATTCCAGCTGTTGCTACGATACGCAGCATAATTAGCAGATGTGCCTTTGTCTTGTTTTCGCGAGATCTTAAATCATCTTAAGATCTGAAACAGATTTACATACATTGCGTCGAGTTTGCGAACATATGAGCCGAATAGGAGTGCGATTTTGTGTATTTCCTTAGAGGGAAGCTGACAGATGTTTTGTTCATCTTTTTACTACCATCAATATTCAAATTCGGATATCTGAAGTACATTTTCATACTTTTATGACGCTATGAATTTCAGAGTGACTGTCTCGTTTACAACAGCTTTTGGTAGCAAAAGGTTGTCTTCTTCAGCCAGAGAATATATGAATAATTCTCTTTTCTGAAAGAAGGCATAGGGGAGTGCTGAATATGGTCACCGATATAGTACTACCGTTAAGGAAGAAAATATATGTGGAAATATATTTTTGCAGAATTGATTTTTGCCATATTCGCCTTTTTTCGCAAAAATTTCTTCCGCAAAACCTGCTAGGAGTTGGCCAATCACGAAAACTTCTTCCACAAATTGTTTAAAATGATCGAATCGCGAACATTTATTCCGCAAAATTTAAGAAATGCATAGGTATCAATCAGTTCATTTAATAAAGCCGTAAGATCTTACTTTCTGTCTTTCTTTGGGGCTGTAAAGACCCGTTTACAGCTCTCTCAGCCAGATGAATCAAACAGAGCACTTTCCTCTACTATAGCAAAAACTAGTACAAAGCACCCAATCGCAAAAATTTCTTCCCCAAAACACAATTTTTTAAGTCTGAATTGCAAAAGTAAATTCCACAAAAATTTCTTCCCTTAAGGTACTGTAGTGCTTTCTGTCAAAAAGAAATCACACTGGCCAGCAGCAACAAGAGAAGTCGAGTCGCTTGAAGCAACTGGATTTCGACACATGAACCATTTCGTATTAGTCAAAAGTAAACAGGGTTTCCCACCTGCTATTTCGACACGACATGACATGACGTTTGAAACAGGCCTTAGTTTATTACGGTTCGTACACTGGAAATTTTGTCGTTCTTGTGAACATAAGCACCTAGGAAAACGGTGCCAACAAATAGGTTAATGTCGTCCATGGGAACGGGGCTCAACTTTGAAATTTTGCTCATATTGCACATGACAGTGAAAATTATAGCTGGTGGATCTACACCTGATTACCTGGCATGAATTTGTGATTTCCTGGTATATGACAGATGTTGCAGAGAGACCTGGACAGGCTAGCCTATAGCCTTAGCCTCTTCTCTCTGCCATCTGCAATTCGTTATTCAGGGCACTTAAGGCAAGGAAATCATAGCATGAAAATGTTGAAGTCAGATATGCATGTGCAGCGCGAATGACTCTGGGAACATGAAGGCACATGAAGGCTAGAAACTGCAAGCTGCAACCGACACCGACTGGACAGGCCATAGAAATCGAGCTACCTATTTTGTAAATGTTCCCTGGAAAGGTAACAGAAACACTTAAAATTCAGAATTTACTCAGCACTTAGATAGCTAGACCTACCCAAATCTCTCTTATGTATGATCTACATTCAGTTCATCATTTCATGTTTACAATCTGCAATGCAAATGTTAGATACCTAGCTATATATAACCTAGCTAGCCAGATATAGGTAGATACGTACCTACGCTGGTCGTGTGACAAGGACAACTTTAACGTGTCTGAATTCACGCAATCGTCATCATACGTGCATTTCGCATCTAATTTTGGCTTTGAGGTTGCCCAAAAAGCCACAGCAAGAATCTTTCAGCTTAGACCTGGACTGGACTTTTCTCTCTCTCTCTCGCTCTCTCTCTCTAGTTATGGTGTTCCTGTGACGCCATTTCCCATCTGTGGTCATAATCCAAATCAACGCTATGGATCGCTTTGGAATATGGCTTCGGGTGCATGTAATTTCAGGACCAGACGGCTGTAAATTAAAAATCACTGGCAGAAACTCCCGGCCTGGATCGCCGTGTACAACATTGCTGTGCAGTGCATGCACCATGTAGACTCAAACACAGAATGTGGCTGGTAGACAGTCTTGTCCTCTGTCCCTTGAAATATCTATCTATGAAAGTCACAGTTGACGAGCCTCGTGCCGTGGAGACTCCTTGTACTACCGTAACGATTCGAACAGCTGCCTGCATTGTATAAATCGCGAGTAAGCGCCTGCTTTCTTCTTTTTTTGTAAGCACCCCTACCCCATCCGCCCCCACCCCCTGTTACTGGAATGCAAACCCATTTTTTCCAGACGTCATAGATGTTCTATGCAATTTAGGGCACTGTGCCAAGTAGGGCATAGTGTAAATACCATGATGGCCAACATTGTACAACACTGCCCCACTTGATACAGCGACTAAAATCTCCATTCGAGGTATGGGAGATCTTGGTGCGGATATCCGCCATTGCTCCGGAGGAAAGGCTGTACTGTTGCGAGGCTCTGATCGAAAGCTAGCTAGCTACTGAGAAAGAGAATACTGGAAGATATTACTAACATCCGTTGTCTGGGGTAGCCAGAATAGCCAGTTGGCTGTGTCTAGCTAGCTAGCTATAGCTATGCCGTGCTGGTAAGTGACTGACAAGTTGAATGACTGTTTTACTACTCCTCCTTAAGGTTTGATATGTTATTCAGACTGATGTATAGCTAGCTAGTCTCTAGTCTTAGAAGGTTTCTTTGTTCGTTAACCATTTGTTAAGATGAAGTTAGGGGCTGCAGGTTCAGATCGGCACTTTTGCTCATAACATTCATCAGGGTTTATACGGTCAAGAAAAGTCAGGGAGGAAAGTTAATTTTTTGATGTAGTACGGAAAGTCAGGGATTGTAAGGGGAATTGGAAGGGCTCAGAGAGAACAGGTATTTCTTTGTGAGTCTGGTAGTTTTTAAATGAAAACTATTGTTCAATGAACAATAATGCACTTCTATTTCTTTATCAGATATAACAATACAAGACACGTAACAAACATATTACAGTGCTTTTTTGATACATCACGCATAGTGTTTAGCCACAGCTGTATTAGACAGGTTTCTGGTCAATTCGGACGGGGTTGCGTATATGCTGAATGTTGGCTTCAGAGCAGCTTCAACACATCTCCTGAATCAGAGGGGCAATTGCAGGGCTTTTTCCTTATTCGGAGTGTTATATTCCAGAGGTTGGTTATTTTACTCTTTGCGCATGATGAGCTTTTGAAGCCTTTGTATACCTCTGAGTGATTGCTGTATTTTCATATTAACTGTTTGGTTGATGGCAAAGAACTACTTATATCAGTTACGTTTCTTTATGAGCAGTGATTGTGGTGCTTGCGTGTTGTGGTGCGTCATGCGCTCCATTGGTTCTGTTGTTTTCTAGCTCTTGTAGCTTATCAGTGCCTCTGAGATTTCTATTTAAGTTTTGGGAACGTTAGACACATATCTCAACAAATTTTTGATTAGGCGAAGCTCAATTCTTGCAACTATCTTTTCATGATATATACATTTATTCCGGTTAGCATTACATATGAGCTAGCATTGCATTACGCTGATGATCTTAACCCTAGTTGCTCTGGTGCGGGAGGGGGGCAAATTTGCCCCTGGTAGAGCGTTTTTGCAAGTAACTTCAGAATGCCTCACGCTGGAGTAATGAAATTTGGTGACTTTTATTATATATTTATAGCACATTTGCACAGCAAACTTCAGATTCAAAGTTTTAGTGGTTCATACGATATCGCGGATTTTTGATACGTGATTGGAGCTCAAAATCGACCAATTATGAAGCAGATTTATAGAAAAGTGTTGTTTTTCTGCAATAATCAGAAAAGTTGGTCTAAAAACAAGATTTTACTTTCTAAATAGGTTATCTACTCTACTTGGAACATTTTACCAATCAGAATAAATCTTTAAGGGCTTTAAAATTTTGTATAATTAATGAGCAAAATCCCTAATTGACGGTAATTATGCTATAGTTATGTACAAATCTATGCATATTTTAAATTTTCAATAGTTGTCCTATAAGTATGTGCTATTGGTTTGTGTGTGCCTGTTGCTTGAGAAAAGGGGGGGGGGGGGGGCTTTTTACCCCGCTCCAACACCAACTAGGGTGTACTTTACCCCACAGTAACTAGGGTTAAATGCGAAGGGTAATAGGCCTCGCATGAGGACGTGACTGGTGCCTTTTAGGAGGCAGGAGACACTAATTCAAAAACCCACACCAGATCATACACCCATCAGTTGAATTTGCCATCGTTCCTGGTAGTTCCAAATCATCAAGGATAGTTTTAGGGAATATCAGGGTTCTATGCTTACTGAATTCGGGTTGAAAATGGCTCTAGCTGGTCTCAAATGTTAAACATTCACCTCTGATGATATGTTGCGCAATTCTGAACCAAGAATCGTCAAGTAACACTGTTAACTCATAGAAAAAAGGAAGCTTTTTATGTGCAATTACACACATTGCCAGAGTATATGCTGTCGTTTGCAGTATGGCGTGCCTGACTGATGCAGTTAAAGTTTGCCAATCTGCCTTTCTAACCTGTAGATTTGCTGCTCTCGTTTTCTGAAGGTTTAGATGATACCCACCTCATTTGCGAGACCGTATTGTGATGCATGTCATTCTCTTTCTGAATGCTTTTGTAGCAACGCGACAATACCATTTGCAGGGACTTTTCCATTGTTTGTTGAGACCTCCTACATCTGCATAGGTTGTGTTTCAGGAAATAAAACATTTGCCATTGCATTCTTGACCATTGACTGCTCTCGTTATTCATCTTTTCGTCGGCTGAATTTATCTATTTTTGGCAGCAGTCAGGGACAAAAGTATGGCTTTTGAAGGTAAAAGTCGGAGAATAACCATAGAATGTTGAGTTACGTCAAGGAGAAATTTTCAGAAACGTTTGTATAAACCCTGTTGATGCAGCATGAAAAACTAACTCGCTAGGGGCCACCAGCTAGTAATTTGGATGCTATCTAGAATATACTTAGCAAGCTATATATTTTCCCGTAGCATTAACTGCTGGGTGATTCCCATAGTCGCACACAAGCAGAGTATGGCGCACTCGAAAGGGGAGCTTTGCTCTTCTAGAGACTCTCCATTTAAGATTTTCGTGTCAATCGAAGCCAAAAGAATGCCATTTTCCCACAGTCCGAAAAGTTTGGATAATCAAGGATTCTTAAAGTATTTCTAAGAATATTTAGCTCCTGATACGAAGCTAGACGCGTTTTACCAATTATACCAGTCGGTATGGCTTATTAGCGGAAGCTCTTCGCAGAAACTAGAAAAAATCACCACCAGGTAACGTAATTAGTTGAGATTAATGTGGAAAGATCGGGAAAACTGGCATCAGAAAGCGATCAAAGTTTTGAGAAGTTGTAATCCTGACAAAAAAAGCTCCAAAGCACACACCTATCGAAGCAGTAGTGCATTAATTCCAACTGATTCTTGTAAAGATACATTTGAGCCATCTCAGAGAGTCAGTTATTGCAAGAAAATTATCATGAAAACCTATCCAAATTCCGATTGTTTTGACCATACTTTCGTCGTTGATCCGAAGTGTCTCATTCGACCAGGAGATTCCAAATTCAACGTGTGAAGACACGAGATATTTGATAACGTGACATCAACCAACCAATGGCACGCGTTCTATGATTTGTTTACCAACATGGCCGATCATAGCTGTTTTTCTACAGATTGGAGCGTGGTAAAATTTTATTCCCGAGGCGGTAAAAAAAGCACAGCTGCAGCGGGAGCAGTGTCTGTCTGACATGATAGTTAAAATAGTGTTTAAGAGAAACTAATCCTGGCATAATTCTTCATTATAACGTAGGAAGTTGAAATTTGAGCGTTATGCTTGAAAGAAGGGCAATGCTTTGATGTTATGCGTTTTTCTAATAAGAACAAAATTTATAGGTGCACAAACCTTTGAAGGAAGAGTTAAATACCAAGAAGATTTGACTTTGATGAAATACACTTTTCCGGTAACAATAGGACTCTCATCACATTTTACAAGGTGAGAGCATGCTTTCAGTTGTGCAACGCTATGTTTTTTCAATCCTATTAATACGAAGCAGTGCACTATAGGAGCTGACAGTATTCTCAATTAAAAAGAAAGGAATTACTTTCTAAACCAGAGAAACGCTATTGAATCTGTTCTGGGTTAGTGGGATGCAATAGTAAAGTTCTTGAGTTTTTTACCGCTCTCAGCACTAGGTACTTATAAAAACATTTCTTATTAAGACAACAGTATAGTGCATGTATAAATAAAGTCAGTGACTACGCGAGCATTGAAAAAGGAAGTACACAAATTATCAATCCCAAGAAAAAAGGCCAACGTGTCTGATTTTTTTCTCTGAAAGCCTTTTATTTGTAAATCCCATGGAATAAAACCCATAAGTACACAAAAGGAAAAAATAGTCACAGTGTTAACAGAAAAAGAAACAGTACTTAGTTATCAGAAAAAATTATGTTCCTTAACATTTTTTCTACAGGAAAAACTATGGAAACACAAAATAAAAAATCTGTCACATCGACTGTGCTTGCTCCTTTGTTTTGTGGTTTTGATAAAGCTGCTGCTGCTTTCGAATGCATGAACGAACGAGACCAAACTGCCAAACTTAAAGGTGAAAATTCGAAATGCTATCAATCAAGAGAGCTACAGAGGAGATATGAAAAATACATCACCCAGTTTTGTGACAGCAAGAACAAATTTAAAGTTAGCTACAAGTCCTTTGAACGGTCTTTTTCGAAACTGCGTTTGAAGTTCAAGCCATGGGGGAAGCAGAAGCCAAACGAAAGAAAGAAGAAACTTCGTGTCACTGTTTGGAAATCTCAAACTCAAAAGCAAGCATCACCATCAATTTGATATCTGTCCAGGATGAAAATGCGATGTGAGATACCAACATGCTTTGTCAACCATGCCTGTGAAAAAAATCCTCGAACGCATAAGAAAATTGCCGATAATAACATCTTCAGTCCTAGCTGAAGTTGGTCCAGCATTTGCACGATTACTTGAACTTGCTTTAACCGAAAACAAGCCAGAAGCAAAGAAAAAGCAGCAGACACGGTAGCTCTATAGAAAATAAAGATAAAATTGAAGCAAAATGGGCTGAGTTAGCTGCACAAATGTTTTGATAGAATGTGTGAGATTTTTGATTTGGGAGGGTTTTGATTTTGTTAGCATTATGGGTTGATAAATATGTGCCTTAAAAGAAAGTGAAGTGAGAGATCCTCCCAAACAGCGAATTGCCAACTCAGGTTGATCATCAATCATTGCCTGAGTGCCTAATACTTGTCTATATTAATACCGTAAATCCTCAATTAAACGCTGCGACGCTTATCAAGAACTCCACTTTTTTGTATGGCGCTTAATTAAAGGAACACCGCAGTGATTTCTTAAGTAGCTTTGAAAGGTTTCTCCATCAAAACCTGAAGTGAGATTTCCCAGTCCAGGCTGTTAAAATTAATTGCGGCAGAGATGTTTCATTTTCATCCCTCAGATTCCAGCATTCTGGGCGCTGACGGTGACCGCCATT